>JAUBOD010000589.1:1585967-1599176 GCA_032353885.1 Nothura maculosa
TCCTACTCTGAAATATTCTTACAGACTCCCAGCTTGCCAAGAGGAGGCTGCTTTGCAAACAGCTCTAGAGACTAGACCCTTGTAAAGATAACATCTAGGTTATTGTCTTTTGTAGAGCAATCAATTGTATTAAAAAGCTATCTACAGAATAATAAAGGATGAAGTCTTAAAATATAACAAGCTGAACTGTAAGGATGTACTTTAGCCTACTTAAATTACAAATACATTCGTTTCCACTATGTTTTTTAACCATCAAAAAAACGAAACTTGTTGAAGCAAACAACAAGGCGCTGCATATAACAAGAATAGTCAGAGAGCTTTTGCTGCATAAAAGACACGAGTTCCCAAGAATCTACCTACCTCCTATTCACAGTTAAGGTATTATTTAAAAGCAAAGTGGCCACAACACATTGTCTAGGACCACAAACCATTCTAAACCATTTAATAGCCATGGAAAGATTTGAGGGCTGCTTTCCCAGCTGCTTAATACCACACAATAGTGTAGCTAAATGACTTCCTTAAGAAGAAATTACCACCACCAATACTCACTGGGTACCTAAGCTGCACAAAAGACGTTCCACTTGTGGAAAACCATTCCAACTGGCTCAAAGAAGCTCCAGAGCAGCTCCCAGCAATTCCTGTGCCAAATCCAGCCATTTGTCTTTTAAAATGCATCTTTCTTTTGGGAAGACATTCAAATCTTGATCTCAGGCATGTTGTAATACATGGACATCTACCCAGTAAGGGATTATGGTCTCCTCCTTACAACTAGGATATTTCAATAGTGACATTACAAATTCGGCAATTAATTCTAATGAAATCGACAATTATATCTTAATGCAGTAACTGACTATAATGCAATTATGTAGAAGTTATCCGAGTGCTTTTTTCCTAACATGCACATTCAAGCTTGTACTTTCATCTATAAACTGGAAAGAGAGAGAGAAAAGAAAAACGGCAAAACCAGCAGTTTAAGTGGTTAAAAGACTATCAACAGCAATGCTTGTCCCTCTGAGTTCTCCTCCTTATCTCCTACCTTAGCCGTGCAACCAATAGTGTCACACAAGCCAAAATTCTCACTTTTGTGAATAAGTTGCAATTCCATCTACCTTTCTCCAAGAGGACAATGTCCCCACTCTGGAAATCTTTCTGAATTCAAAGGATTACTTCACACTACCTGGTCTACAGAAGAGACCAGGCCAAGAATGTCAGGCCAAGGCACAAGCTGCTGAGGTACCAAAATTGCTCGTTTGCACAGAAAAACCTCCTTACACATCATCATTATTCTCTACCGAGCCCAGACAAAAACATTTTAAGGGCTTGACTGAGACAACCCTCAAGGCCAACACAAAGCATGGAATTCATATCCCGCAGTCTTCCTGAGTACCAAGAACGGAGGCATGTGCTGTTTACTTTAAAAGGTAAAGTGAAAACCCATCGAAGTACCCCAAATGGATAATCTGTGTTTATTCACATTCTCAGGAATTTTATTTATTTAAAGAAAGGGCTTCTGGGTTAAGACAACACAGTTTCCTATAAGGCTTACAGAGGAAAACTTGAAAACCATGACCTGTGAAATGCTCAGAAAAAAAATTCTCGGAACAAAATAAATTATCCCTTCAGAAAAGGGAATAGACATGTGCAGTCCAACTATGTAAAACATTACTTGATTCTACTATGCTGCTATTCCTCTAAAAACTAACACCAAATTTTCCATGAAGGTACACACGGTATTTAGACTGTCCTAAAACAATGAAATGTTTTTAAAACAACATTTAAAATTATTTCCCTATACAGTTAGTGCTTGTTATTTTTATAGGTTAATATGCGCTGACAAACGCTACTCATGAACGTTTTTTGTTTAGAAGAAAAGGGAGCATCTGCCACGTTCTCTATTGCAGTAATTTTATCCTTGTGTTTCAGCAGAAGCTTTCAAGCTGAACCGAGGGTGTTTTTGCCTTAGCGAGCGGTAGCTGGTGCTTTTCCCACGGCCGGATTCCAGCTCCATGTGGAACAGGCTCCTCCAGATGGTGCTCTTGCCTCCCGTTTGGAGGCTGGCGCAGCCGCTCCGCTCACCACACAGAGCGGCCCTCGCTCCCAAGGCAGCCGAGCGGGCGCTGGGCTCACCAAGGGCCATCCACCCACCACACATCCCTGGGTGCGCCTCCGACACAGGGGATTAACTATTGTTAGAAAAATCTTACACCTTGCAGTAAGAAAGAATTGATCTTTAGCTAGAAAACTGGTATTTCTTCTAAATAACAGCTTTCCGGGGAAACAAAAGTATCTTTTCATACTCAAGACCAAAAAACAATTTATTTATTCAAATTTCATCCATAGATCTTTGTCTGCTACACTGAAAACATTTAAAGAAAAAACAGCCTGCCCTCCACAAACACATACGTTCACAGTACCCACGGAGGTCTACTTTGTGTAAGAAAAAATACTCCAAATTAAATATAAACACGCATATAAGTATACCTCGTAGTGGCAAATAAAGCTGTTTTTTAGTTAAAAAGACAATCTATAATAAATACTAGGGACTATGTCAAACTGTAGGACAGCAACCCTTACCAATGTTCCTTTCAGATTTGCTCTTGGCTAAAAACTGCATCAAAGGTGCTGGGTGGCTTGTGCGTGTGTGTCTCATGAGCAGCCCTGAACAGAGGGGACCCTCCCACCAATGTCAGCTCTTCCTCGCTGCATCCTGTTCTCCAAGGCTTTTGTTAGGCTTTGTGATTGCTTCTAGCTTGAAGAGTAACAAAATTCACTCCTCTCTGAATTATGTCTCTGACAAAGCTCTGATAATCCCCAAAACTCTCTGCGTTTTGCTGTGCCTTTAAAGCACAATGTACACCAAAATGCACCTGCCAAGCAAATGCTGTCCCACTCGTGGACATTCATTAAACAGCAAAGGGAAAAATCATGCAGGCTCTAAAAGTAACATGATGCATCTAGAGCGTTTGTGCAGATTTCTATCACATTTGGTGCTCTGTATCACCATGAAGATACTTTGTTCAAAGGGCCTGAAATGCCACTAAATGCCGAAAAAAAATACACTCTGGGTAGGGTATTTTTATATTAAGCAGAGCTCACACATCTAGGACATCAGGGAAGGACAGAAAAGAGGGAATATGGCTCAGACCTCGGGACCAGGTATCTCCCGTCTGTCTAACAGTCTCCCCGACCCTTCCTGGGTGCATCTCTCCAAAGCTCTCCTTGAGGAAACCATGAATGTTTTTCCTCCCACCCGCTGCTTCCAAGGGCCCCCCTGCTGTTTCTCTGCCCGGCCTACGAGAAGCTTTTTCTAACTCAATGCCTGCCAATACTAGTAAGAGCCACTCTGGAAAATCATGGCTAGAAAAGAGCCCTTTTTTTAGAAGGGATTGCTGTGGAGCAGGTATAATAGAGTCAGCTGAAAGTGCCTTTTATAGAGACATCTCTGGAAGCTTTTCTGAGCCAGTGTGGTGCTTATATCCATCTCTGCCCTGCGGAGACCGCAGAGGTGCCGTCTGCCACATAGTGCTCAACAACATCATCTCCAAGGGAGACTGGGCCCAGGGAGCCTATTTCTTTTAACAAAACAATGACGAAAGAGTTGGTGCCATCTGAGCTCTCCAACTCTGGTGAATAGTTGGAAGTCTCTGTGGAAAATTTCACATGGAGACAGGTAAGAAACAAAACAACAGCTACCCACGAAACAGAGCTCTTCAGTCTTCAAAATCTCATGCTCCTCTAGAAGCTCAATACAAGCAAAAATACTCAAGGCAAAGCACATAAAAGCAGAGCTATACAAACACATGGAAGCTCACCCAAGTCCTTCTCAGAGCGCAATGAAGCCTCCTCGGGCACAGCAGAGCTATCAGAAGTGCTGACTCTCTGCTGCAGTCACTGTCTGCTGCTTTATCAGCCCAGAAAGTTTTGCATTACGCCAGCCTCACCAACCTAAAACCCAAGAGGTGCATAGGTAAATACCATCAACCGCTGGTTGCTCAAATCACTAATGCAGAGAAAAAGCCTAAATGCCTTGAGCACCAAAGCAAGTAAAAACACTCCATTTCCCACTGGCAAATAACTCTTTAATTAATGGTATGATAATGAATTAGTAACAGATACCTATTCTTCTTAATTTTTAAAGTTTGCCACTTCCACATATTGGAATAATACAGATTAGAATTTGTTAACCTTACAAAGCTTCAACTCAATCCAAAGACTCAGTTGACACAGGTGTAAAACTCAGCCCTTCACACCTGAACTGCAGGCTTCTGCGTTCTGCCCACGGTAAAAAGGACAAGAAGAGAGACAGCAGCAGAGAAC
This sequence comes from Nothura maculosa, assembly GCA_032353885.1. NCBI lineage: Eukaryota > Metazoa > Chordata > Aves > Tinamiformes > Tinamidae > Nothura > Nothura maculosa. The sequence goes on from JAUBOD010000589.1 coordinate 1,590,285, forward strand.
CCCCCCAGGGCAGGAACTGCTCAGTAATCCCCTCTGTTCAGTACGTTTTCAGTCTCCTCGCTTACATGTGGCAACCAGACGTGCCTCTTATTTGGCCTCAAGGGAAAGCTGAGATATCAGGCTTGTGATACATGAACTGGCATTATAGACAGCACCTCACTAAGCCTTCACTTGCTAAGGGAAGGAATTATTAATGGTGAGATGCATTGTGTTCTAAAAGAAATAGCCTTATGAAATGCTTGTTTTTCTAAAAGAAATAGCCTTATGAAATGCTTCTTTTTCAAACCCATTCCTCCTGGTTATGCCAAGGCTGTGACTTCTGTCAGCTAAACAATTCCCTATTTAAAGGGGAAAATAGAATTAAGCTTAGCAACGTATTTCACTTATACTTAGTTTTCTCTCACTATCTGCATCTTGGCTGAAAATGTGCTTAGAGTCACACAAGCTGATGCTCTTCCACATTGTCAGCATTTTACTATCATTATTTTTTGTTGGTTATGGTCAAAAGTGTATTTGTAAAGCTAACACCTTGCTGTCTGTGATGTTTTAGGCTGATGCAAAATTAAAAGTGGGTGCCATTCTTAAATGTACCATGATTTACAGTTAAAACCCTGTATAAGAGTATTTTCTGTCTCTCTGAGCTCTGTAAAGCCACTTGACCAGCTCCTATGTGATATCCCCTCTCAGGTCACAAAAGACCTGTTACCCCATTAACTTTTCAACACTAATAACATTGGCAGCAAGTGATCAGTTAGAGAAGTCACAGCCCAACAGGTCTGCTCTGTATTAGGCTCTATTGGTAGCTGGCAGAGAAACTGCCATGTTTCTTAGGCCTGTCCTTCACATAGGTTGGAGTCCAGAGTACCTAAAATTCCCTATCGGCTCACAAAGAAGGTTGCTTTGCAGGTCACAGAAGGAAATAAGAAGGTCTGTTTTCAGACATCCTTACCAGCAGCTGAACTTGAGGGCGGGCCCCTCATTCCCTCAGGTCAGTCCTGGTTGGTTTGCTGGTACCTCAGGGTAGAGAACTTGCTGACTGCGGTGGCCAGAGCTCATGTTCAGTGGTCACCCCCCTCTGGTTTCTGACATCCTTCCCACACTGGTGTGTCCAAAGCTGACCACAGCACTCAGGGTCACCTCGCTAGGGCCCAGTAGATAAGAACCTCTGCTGATCTGCTGGGTACACTTCTCCTCACACACCCAACATGCAGGCTGGTTGCCCTGTCTGCATGCGAGCAAGCTGCTACCCTCACTTCTTGTCACCAGAGCTGATGCTCAGCTTTCCAGCGCTGGAGCAAGCAAGTCTGTTCTGAAAAGGGGGTGGGCCTGGGATATGGGACACGACTCTAAACCATGCACAATTCAAACCCATTCCCTGGGTAGCCCGACCACTGACACTGGTTGGCGTGCAGCAGAGGAGCTGAACTGGCAGTATTTAAGACAGCCATCTCCTATGTACTTGCAAGTCAGACCTCAGAGCTTTCTGCCTTTTGCCAGAGGAGAGAGGCACTCAGCTGCTAAGAAAGCAGAGCCCATGCCTGCTACCACACGTCTTGAAATACTGCCTTATGGCCCCTAGGCCTGTGCCAACAGAACCACCAAATCCTGTTTGCTTTCGAACTGCAAAGCACTTCCCACACTTCTTGTCCAAATGCTCTTTCTCCCATGCCCGTTGCTACAGGCTCCAGCTGACTGCCGTCCCCTGAGAACCAAACATTTACTGCACAAAACCCAACACACATGACAACTAACCTCTCCTAGTGCTTCTGTCAAGGCAGCCACTGCCTTCCAAGTTGATTTCACCAACTAATTAAGCATGGAGACACACCAGATTGCCAACAGGGAATGGGGACTGCAGCATCCGTCACTCCAGCAGGATTCAATCTAATGGGCTAGACACTGCAGTAGGAGAGCCCGGAACAGCACGCTCCCTGGAATGGAAAACTCACTGTTTACTGTGTTCCTAAAATTCTCCAAGTTCAAAACAAATAAAGCCATTTTCTTCCAGCCTTGAAAATATGAATTATGAATTACCAAGAGAAGGGCCACCTGCTCACTCTCATCTTCAACATTTCATGTCTGTATCACCCCTTTCAGTTTCTTTCCAAACATTGACACTCCCAAGGTCTTTCAGAAGTAGCAAAAAGGACGAGATCAGCTTAAATCTCATTTGCCTCCAGAAACAGCCCATATGTTTATTCCAGTAGGACTCAGGTTCGCTTCCTCTATGTGCATGCCTTGGTTTCCCATTTGCTCATGTGACAGGAGCCTGGATAAAGTGGCTTGCTGTGTGCTTGGTAGGCTAGTCTCTCTGCTGTTGATCAAGTAATTCACACAAACTTTCTGCCAAAAATAACCGGGAACATCACGATGTTAGTTCTCTGGTTTCCTGCTTGCACAGCAGCCCATGATGAGGGCCCTGACCAGCAGGACCGAATCCGCACGCCGTTATTTCACACACGGTACTTCTGATTACACCAAGTGCACAAGGGCAAGGCAAAGAGACCAAAAAGGTCACGTGTAGAAATAAATCAGGGACCAAGACTACCGACTTGCAATGCTCCACATGGTTTCATGATCACATCCTTAGCCCAGCTAGATTTGAATTTGAAAATGTTTTGAATATTGTATCTGTTTTAGATGACTGAAGACCTTCACTCTGCTCCGTACAGGGAGAAAATGAAGTCTCCTAAACAACCACGATAGCCTTATTTATTTTTATTGAGGACATCAAGGCTGTAACTAGTTACTCTTATCGCGATCAAATCAGTACCTCTGAACTCATGATAGCAAAATCCCAACAAGACATTTGTTTCAATGAAAATATTTGCAGACTAACAGTAGAATGGAAGAATTTCAATAATCTTATTCAGCATAAAAAGACTAGCCGGGAAAGTACTGTAAATACATTAAAGCTGCAGCTCTGTTCAAAGAGAAATACTATTGATATTTACAGAATATAAAACAGCACTATCAATAAATACTGAGATTTGACACAAGTGAATAATTTCAAATACTCAGAGAAAGGTAAAATATTGTAAAATGTTTGTGACTCATCATAGCCAAATCTTTTACAATCTGAAAAACTGATAACCTAGCTTGCATTTGTATCCTAGATGAAACAGCAAAATAACCACCTTCTTGAGCTAGCAGTAATAGGTAAAGCTCAAATGGAATCAATCTCTAATGCTGAAATCCGAGGAAATAATAAATTTGAATTTAAGAGAATAAATTAGTAAAAAGCAAAAAATCTGTTTTTTTGGGTCTACTTCTAAGACAACAGTCAAAGAATAGCTAGAATCTGGACAATCTACAGAAAATAAACAGAGCTGAAGGTCGTTTCAAACATCTCTCGCCTTAGATTGCCCTGTCATAAAAATTTTAAGCAACATTCAAAAGCATTAAAAGGACAAACACATCAATTCCAAAACAGGACCTTAAATTCCAGTTTTACAGTCCAATTTTACAGCCAAAGAGTCATGGCCAGTGGCATCTGCAGTCACGAACCTCTTAAGGAGGGCTGCTACACTGCCAGAGGGGCGATATAGGGTCCAAATCCCGGGATAGGGATTACAGGGCAGCAGGAGACAGGGACGCGAAGCTGCCTCAGTGCTGCAGGAAAGCAGCAGTGACCGAGAGGGTATCAGAGAGCCCCTGTAGCAAAGCAATTCTCTCCGAAACTTTTCCTGCGCCATTGGTTGGATACTGCAGTCCCTCCAGATCTATCTCAGCCTCCATCACTTCAGTGTTCCTGACTGTCTTCACTTGTTCACCTTCCTCTTTCTGTTCTTTTTACTCCCATTCCTACCCTGTATCTCTTGAAAGGTCACTGACTTCCTAAAAAGCACAATTTTTAAAATTTCCATTTTTACCTCAGTTGGTTGCACCTTCTCCTGCTTTACAATGCCACAACTAGAAAAAGAAGATGGATTAAAGGACAAATGCTGCTCTCACAACTAACTAGGAAAAAAAATGAAACATTCCTATTATGAATATCGGTAGTGCATCAAATTACAGAATTTGATAGATTTAAGAAAAAAAAAAATCAAGATGCCCCAGCTCTTTCTGGAACTTCTGTCCCACCTCTAGGGTCACAGGTACCACCTGTGTTGCCCTAAGATCTATCACAGCTGTGCCTCTCAGCTGCACTGCCAGACATTATAGGCCAGGAAAACATTCCTTGTTAGGCCATGTTCTAACACTAGACCTCCAGGCAGCACTACCTTGCTTTTGCAGTTTCATCACCATTTCTGATCAAGTTGCAAGAGCCACTTGGCACAAACAGAGCTTTGCCACCCAAATTGGCAGCAGGGAAGGCTGCTGATTCATAACATCACAGAAGTCACATTACTCTGTACTGCTTAAACAAATGAAAAGTACTCAAGTGCCTACAGCAGAAGTGACTTAACCTCCAGCTCCAATACTTTTACATCTGCACCATAACACACATTCAAAGGAAATATTTCCATGGCCTGAAGTGCTTCCCCTCTGCACTGGTTTTCCACCTCAGTTAACTACTGCTTGTGAGGTAGCCAGAAATAGAAACCGCAGTGAAGCTGCCTACATTTCTTTACCAACGCCTATCTTACATAAAAGTACAGAACTGTGCTGAGTGAGTTTACTTCACAATAAAAATAAATAAATATCTTCACTGAATTTGAATCCTATACTAAAAGAAGATGAAGTGAGGAGCATTTTTTCAGAGAAGTCAATTAACCCTAAAAGAAATAAGAAACAAATCCTTTAAATTACGCAACTCTGGCAATACCATGCAAGCCCTTCACCTCCACAGCCAGCCCTCCTCCCTCAATATACTAGCAGGACAACAGCATTAAAGGGCCAGGTAGGTTCATTTTCATGGAATAGTTTCCTCATAATTTCCCATAAAACTCTCACATCCATAGCAGTGTAACTTGTCTAATACCTGGGCCTATCTGATCATGAGTACAAAGCCACGCTCTGTGCTATGACCCAGATGAAAAAGCAGCATCCCAATAAATCTCAAGCTCAAAGAAGTATTTACCTGCAGAGCAGAGCCATCCTTCCTTTCTCCTCCTGAGCTGAAGAAAGACTAAATCAGCCAGCTACTCCTTGCCACCTGGGTGGCACTGGCCTTGGCCTGGTCACCTGTGACTAATTTAAGGGGAACGATAAGGCAGGGTCAGCACTTAGAGCATTTGATTGCAGAACAGCCCTGCAGTAAACATTGGCTGCTGCAGGAATACCGGGAGACAGATGCTCAGCTGCAACATATCACTATTTGTCTGGAAAACATTTAAATCAGAGCTGCAGCATGCTAGAAGACTAGTTGGTATTTGCTTAATCAAGATGAGTAGCATTTTGGAGTTTTATGTCTTTTTGGCTCTAATTCAGCAACACAGTAAATCACAAGTTAAAGGTCCACTGGGTCAAGAATTAAGTTTAATGGCTGCGGTGAGCTAGGCCTACCTCTTTACTTACTGTGACAGTGAAGCTATTTAAAGCACATGCCTGGTGGCATGGGATGTATTTCAGAAATTGTGGTATCCAGCCTGATACCCTGGTTTGAGCATGAGCAGAGAAGCTTCAACTCCTCAAACTTTTATCTACTATTTATCTAATTTACTATTATTCACCAATATTTACCATTTACCTAATGTATACATGTTCTATTTCTAAGAAAAAAAAAAAGCATCATGATAACTATTAATTTAGTAAACTCCTCATTACTATGAGATCAGAAGAGATGGTTTACCCCCAGCTTAGGTTTATTGAACCTCACTGGAAAATGGTTCCCTTTCCAATTCAGAAAGGTCCTTTGCATGGCTGTGTGCAATGCATCGTGCAGACAAGCAGCACGCTGGGGTTTCCACACAGGAAAAGCAGACTAGGTGTCACTGATGGTAGACAGGAACTGCCAATGTGCTGGTGACCAAAAGCACAGCTCGGTCACTGATGTAACATGGCACATTGGTGTTCTAACCCTGGCCACGGTTAAGCTTTCAGAGCTGGTAAGAAAATGCAATTGTATTTCTTATGCTCATGTGGATGGTTAATTGAGCTAAACATGCAGAAACCAAAAGGAACTGTAAGACAAGACACAGGGATGGCAAAGCAAGAGTTAGTGTTCCCTGCTCACAATGAGGTCCATGCCTATGTACAATCTTGGTGAGCTCTAGCCCTGGTACATCCTCACCTTGCCAGTGATGAAATATATTTCACTAAGTGTGATTGTCAGGTTCCATGTACTTCTTCAATTCCCAATCAGACAGAAGAGCTGATCCTATCCCCCTTGACTGCTCTCCAAATATAGTGCTTTCAGCTACCAGCCCTACACAGGATTTAAAACATACATGAACTAGACCTTTGCTGTAAGGTTGATGAAACAATCTCAGTTTTACATCAATACTCATCAGATTATATCACTAAATAATTTTCCCACTGTCTTGCTATTGATATGAGTGCATATATTACTATATGCCATGTTATTTCAAGACACTAATACATACTTATATTTGGTATGCCCCTGGCAAAAGAAGGGCAGGCTAATTCCTCATAAAAGTAATTTGCCCAAGCTTTTGGTAGTCTAGGACTTTTGATGAAGTCATAATTCGTTAACAGATTATTGATGACATAAGAGGTAACAGCAGCAAAAAACCAACGATTTAATTTCCTTCATGTATTCTGTATGACCAGGATTCTGCTTTGGTATTATGGCCAATTCATAAAATTTGTTCAGGCTAACTAACAGGTCACAGAATAAACATGCTTGTAGGAAGGAATCCAACTCCAGAATGTTCACGAAGGGCAGAAAATGAGAAGAACAGGGAAGAAAACACCTTTGGAAGTGCAATAAGATTTTTTTTTTCCTTTTCTTTTACACCCACAAGAATCAGAAGACTCGAAGAGGCAAGTTGCTGAGTCTCACGTTCTGGAGTAAAGGAACTCTGCTGTGGCATAACTTTCATAATATGGGGATTATGAAATACTGGAGAACATCCTGAGAGAAGAGCACTGGAGAATACGGGAGTAGCATACCAAAAAATACTAGAAAAAAGCACTGATCATCTCCCTCCATTTTCCAACCCTTTGTAGCCATCCATTCATCCTGCCCCTTTCACTCAGGTAGACGCTTCCAACAGTCAGATGCACATGAACATGCCTAGAGAAGTAGATGGGGAAGGCAGCAAAGTGACAGCTGTCAAAATAGTCTCCCAGAAGAGCTAATGAGGTCTCACAGCAGGGTCTGTTTTTAACCTGCCTGCAGATTGCATTGCTCTGACAGATAGAGATCTGTCTTAGGACATTTCTAGGCTTCTTATGCAGCTATCAGATAATTACTTCAATAGTGTCAAGAAGATTACTCACTTCCTTGAACAGAACAAGTAATGAGAACAAAATAGCATTTCTTCTTAGCTGTGATAAAAAAAAAAAGGTTGATTAATCGGTAATCATAATTCTGCATCTATTTCAAGTCAGATAGGTACTGAGATGGCGACAAGGAACAGGCTCTTCATGTACATCAGGGAACGGAGATGCTGAGTTTATGACTGAAGTATAATAAGTTGTTCATCTTTTGCCAGCTGCTCTTTGTGCACACTTGATCAATATGTATTAATAAAGCAAACTCACACCAATGTTTTCAGTTCAGGGCATTGCCCAAATCTAATCTCCTCTAGAATTCATATAACAACTCTGCATTTAATTGCAACTCCAAATGAGATTTATTCGACACCTTTATAGCTGTTTGCCTTTTTTCAGATTTGCTTTGTAGAGTATCTTTACATCTGTAAATATCCTGATCTTCTTTTGTGAATGATGCCCATAGAACTATAAGACTGCTTATAAGGGTACATGAAGAAGCCAAACTTCCTTATATATTAAATGTATTTAAAAATATCACTGTGGCTGATTGAGAAAGAGGATCTGCAAGCACAACAGAGAATGCATTTCATGTTGTGAAATGAATGAGGGGGCTGTTTTGGAGCACTTCTACAAATGCTACAAAAACAACAACAATACAAAGCAAGCCACAAAGTCAGGTGTTTCCATAACTTTCATTTGGAAGCCTAAAGCAAATCATAGAATCATAAGGGACCTCTGGAGATCATCTAGTCCAACTCCCCTGCACACACAGGTTCACCCAGAGCATATTGCACAGAATTATGTCCAATGATTTCGAAGGTCTCCAGAGAATCATGACAAAAAGTCTCATCTTTACTCAGTGGGGTAAACAGCATTATTCAGTGGGCTGCATTTGAGCAGCCAAAGCATTTGCATTTTCACTTTCCCTTTTCCAAAAAGCTCTATTTGTTCACATGTCCATAGCACACACACTGCTGCAAAATGCAAAATATATTCTCATATTAAACATATGAAATTCTCATTTATAGGCATTTTGTAGCTTCTAAAATGATCTTCATTTAACATGATGTGATTGGTACTAAGAGGACAGGCCCCTATTACACTTTCCGACCTCTCCTGATATTTGGTGCGGAGCCAGGCTGCCCAAGCACCCTGGTAAAGAATTTAGCCAGTATTTACCTGGGAAGAGCATGATGTGACCTCAGATGGAGGTCTTGGGTTATCTTAGAGTGTATTACACTAGAATTTCCATCTGTTACTAGTTTTTCCCACTCTTCCCCTCCTCTTTCAGTATTAGTCACACTGCTCTTCTCTGCACAAACCAAATATGATGCAGCACAATAAAGAGGCCTCATTAATTTGGCTTTCAGATCCCATAGGATCCTCTTAAAATACAGCAGGGATCTAGAGCAGTGCTAGAATCCTTTGCCACAGCAGGTTTCCTTGCCCTGACAAAGGAGGCAGCAATGCACGAGTATCTTCAAGCACTTTCTCCTTGAGGAAAGAGCTGGGGCTGGGATCTGACATTTCTGGTAAGCTGCTGCAAGC
>JAUBOD010000589.1:1616378-1629109 GCA_032353885.1 Nothura maculosa
CTGCATGCACTGCCTCCTGGCCCGAGCACGGAGGTGCACGCTGCACGGGCCGGTGGCACCCGGGATGTTCAACACACGGCATGGAGGGCGGCCGGCCCTGCTGGCCTCCGGGGCCTGGGTAAACAGGCCCTCCTCGCACCTGCAGCGCCAGGCTCATAGGCCCCTGTAAAATGTACCCTATCATTAGGTTCCTAATGCCACGTATTTATGAAGCCTGGTTATCCTGATGTGTGGCCATGCAAGAGCTGGCAGGCAGAGATGCTGATGGATCTTATCATGCTGCCTATTAGCACGCACAGGTAGTCAGATAATCTCAGCACTAAAGAACACCTCAAACTAAATTCAAAAGATTCAGTTAGGATGCATCAACCATGAACTGGAAAATAAAGTCAATAGAAAGCTGTATATTTTTTCCCTTGATTAACTTAAGCCAAGCAACAGAAAAAAATCTTATGAAAAAACTTACTTTTTTGAGGATTCATCTGTTTACTTTTGTTATTGTTAGCTTTTTTTTGGTGTTTGTTTTGTTTTCCTCTCTGTTCCGGGTTCCTCCCTGAATTAGCACTTCACCAATTAACATCCACTCTGGAAAGACACAGTGCAACTACCTGACAATCAGGAAGAGAATAATTTCTTACTTCTTGTGAAACTAACAGCTACTTCATGCCTGCCCCTTTGGTAAGGCTGCCCACTATGTGCCCTCTGCAGCAGCCCTGAGTGATAACATTCCCTGGCAACACGTTCGACCGAAACCATAGGATGAAGAAATGGGTTTGCTTGTTTAGGCAAGTCCACCTCCTCTTTCTACTCCAACATTAGAAATCTGATGTTTTTCATTTTTAATATGCTGAAGAAATAGCAATTGTTCAGACAGTAAAATCCCTCAATCTGTTACTTTTTTCATGTGAAAACATACAATTACATAAATGGATATGACATGCACATGTGTGCGTGCATATAAGTATATAAATGCACATATCTATATACATACAAGTTTGAGAAGGATCTGTTGAAGCAGCACTCTGTATAGCTTCGGCAAACAAACTGAACATAAAATTACATTCTATGAAATCACGATGCAAGAATCTGCAAAAGATGCACTGGATGCTGAAGAATGATACCTGGAAAAAAAACAACTGTGAGAAATAGCCTGCTTTGCATAGACTGTGCTTTTATACTTATGCTTTTTCTCATTTTCCACAAATCAGGAGGATGTTTTAGCTAAGTAACTTTCAGACCACAACTATTCAAATCTTATACTCACATGACAACAAAATAGTATGTTGAGATTATACCTGCCACTCAGATGATACCTGAAAATCATGACATTTTGAGAGTATGCCTTAAGGAACTATTAACACTGAAATGGCAAGCTGTAGTTATTCAGCAGCTCTAAGTAGCCAATCTGACAAGACCTATCATCAATATTTTTCCACGTTAACCAAATTAGTGTCTTATTTGCCTTTTAAAGCATAAGCTGTTGGAGATGCAGCTCTCATGTCTACCCCAATTACTGCTTGTCTTTCATGATTCGCTGCCAATGTAACAGGTCCCACTGAAAATCGACCATTTACTTAGCAGCTTAGCACTCACTTAAATGTCCAACTATACATACTGACATTCTGCAATGAAGCAGCTTAAAACCATCCTGATCAGTCACTGCTTGACATCAAAGCCTCCATCAAGACCAATCTTCAAGACACATTAATAAAAATAACGAGTATGTTCCAGCTATAGGAATGCAAGCCCTCAAATACACACCCTACACAGAAAATACTGCTCATTTCCCTGGCTTGCAGCTTTAAAGAAGACGCCATGAACTGTAACAAGAGGAGGACTGTGCAAGGAAAGGACTTACAGGACTCATCTGATGGGGCCCAAATGTCCCTTTCCTTCTGAGACATTGGAGGTGGGCTCCAAAAGTGGGTATGCCAAAACTTCCCTACTTTTTTTCTCTTATTGCTGCTTCACAAATCTCTCGATTCCCCTTTCTTCCAGTGTTGGAGCACCAAGGGGAGCTGCTTCCCCCAGCTTTGGGCCCTCTGAGCACATCCTGCCCCAGCACAAGCTCCCATCCACTCAGCAGCTGGAGCCGTGTGATTCCCCTGGTTCTTTGTTGGAGATAAATGTTGGAGACAGGTTGGAGACTGGCAAAAGCTTCACTGTGAATACTCTCCACTGGGACTTGTGCTCAGCCATGAACAACTGGGATCTTGCTTTGTATCAGATGAGTCTGGCAACCACACCCTTCAAGCACTGCTCACAACATGCTCTAGCCACAGCCACAAACACTCATTATCATTATTAGTTCCTTTAATAACGTAAACTAGTGTTTGAACAAGGGAGGATTTCCTTGGGGCTGCTGCATGGAGAAGCCAGCGCTCCTTGGTGGGCCCCTACATGACAGCAGACCTACATGGGCAGTGTGAGCAGGGCACCGGCCGCCCCCTTCCCTAAGGATTCAGCCCAAAACTTCTCCCACTTCTCCCGTGGGCTGCCTGTGGTCATCCCTCAGCTGAGAAGCCTCCAGGGAACAGAGCTCTCAGCATTTGCCACTTGAACACAGACAGGCCAAGAGGGCACCACGCTCCACTCAGTGAGCACGATGGCACAGGGATCCTGCTCCAGCTGGTACGGGATCCAGAGGGAAAACTAGCCAGGAGGCTACAGCCTCCTTCACAGGAGGCTTCCTCCTGCCTCCCTACTGTCCTCTACTAGCCTCCTTACTGGGACCTTGCTTGACCTCTGCTGCACAAACACCAGGGGCTACATTAGCAGCCCCTCTTGCTGGGGCATCTTCCATGTCACAGCAACACCTCAGAGGGAGAGCACTGAGGATATGTCCACAGCAAATACGCAAGGAGCAAGGACAGAGGATTTTGAGCAATAAGAGCAGGAGCTCTGGCCTCCAAAGCATCGTCATGAGCGATGTTTTCTCCATCAAGGCCCAGCAGTAGCACGCCTTGCAACACTGTGATAGTGCCAAGGTGGCATTTATGAGATAACAGTAGATTTTTGCATCAGGAAAAACAAAGGAGTTTGTATGTCAACTGTAAAGAAAGGCTGTCTCACAAATAAAGTAAATATTCTCCTCTAGCAACCACAGAGATTTTAAGGCAACAGGAAATTCTCAAGAGAAAACAGTCATTAACCCTTTAACTCTTAGACAAGCACACTTACATTCCTGCAGCAGAAATAAAATCCTGGGCCTAATCACAGAACAATGTATGGGTCTATACATAAGGGCCTACCAATACTACCAGCATTTAAGTGCATCACTGAAACAGATCCACAGAACAAATAAGCAGAATCTCAAAGCCACTAACAACTTCTCCTATTACGTTTAAGAATTAAAAGCCTCAGTCATTTTTATACATGGCTTATTCCTGGAACTGAAGCCACCTGACCTAGCAGCAATATGAGCCTCTCTATCTGCGCACAGTGACAGGCAAGGGAACAACAGGGCAGAACCTGCCCACCTAGGGATTGGCTTGCTGCCTCAGAGGAGGCAGGAGATGCCTGTGAGGAAACACCAGCAATTCCAGCTGAGGAGCAAACTAGGAGGCAAGCAGCAGGGTACACACTGTTCTACCCCACTGAAGAGAGCAGCCTAAGAGCATCTCAAGGTGCTGCTCAAGTGTGACCAGCCACGGGGAGAGGCAACAGCCCCAGCGACATGAACAGAGTGGGCTCTGTGGCACCCAATGCCTGTGCTAGGTACCAATAAGCCAGGGCCTACAATAATACAAGGTTTCATACTGAGGAAATAACAAAGAAAGAACACTATTGACAGTCCTTTTACATGCAAAAATAAAGCTCAAAAATCAGGCTCAAAAATTCTCTGAAAATAGGGAGGTAGAAACTGGGGAGCTCCAAACCATTACATTGGGTATATTTCTGTACCTAATTTTACTTTCAGAGGATAATGCGGCTTCTAAATATTCTCTCCAAGACTGAATGCAATTTTAGTTTGCTTTTGATATAATAATTTCATCCATCAGTCCCCAAACACTTGGCAAACAAGCTGGCATCATCATCTACATCACACAGAAGGAAACTGAAGCCCAATGACAACCACGAGGAAACGAACGTACCGCCTGACCCGCACTCCAGCATCCCGAGCACTGCACCACCTCCAAGTCCCACACGCAAAAAGAACAACCCTGACCTCTACACATCTCTTGGCAGGAAGCATTTTGAAACATGTTTTCTTTTCTGCTCATGCATGTTTCTAGGTCTCTCTCAACAAATACAGCATAATTGCTTTTGTTTTTTAATACGGATCTTTAGGATTGAGGAGCTCGTTATACCACAATATTTGTGCAAGGCTGGATGAGTCCGTGTTTGGAATATGGCTCAGCCCATCATTCAGAGTCCTCCAGTCTCCAGTCAGACTTCACTGAACACAGCTGATTTTTCTTTAAAAATAAACTTAGGCTGGACCTTGTCATTTGGATTAAATATATTGCCCATATTGTCATTTGGGTGAAACAATATTCGAGTTTCCCCAAATTTACAGTAAAAAAAAAAAAAAAAAGCCATAGTGGCTTTCAGCAAAGTATTACTCCCTATATAAATATGAACTAAAACATGAAATGTAAAAACCTTTTTGATCAGATATCTTCCAGTTTAAGCAAACTGACAAAGCAGTCCCTGTGCAAGGAATAAAAACATACCATGCTTTCTATTAGCATCCTTTTAATAAAATGTATCTTAATATTCACATTGTAGTATTTTTAAATTAAGGCTTATTTTTCCCCACTTGTATTTTGGAAAACAGGGAAAAGCCTGCATTCTTATTCACTGGAAATGGGAAAATCACCCCAATGTGCAGAACCTAGTAGTGATTTGGGAGCTGTGAGGGCAGCTCTACTGACCTACTGCACAAGGGGCCCAATATCAGCATCTCTTTTGCTAAAAGACAGTGTGGAATGTAATTAAGGATGAGTAAACACAAGGCTACACACTGGAGCTCTCAGAATGATGTTACGCTTGCTAGAGGGAGGAGGGCAAAAGGAAGATGTAATAGATGATGCAAGGAGGTTTTTTTTTTAAAAAAAAAACAAAAAAACAAAAAACCACCAAATCCATAATTGCAGCAGGTGGCATCAAAGAAAAGCCAGGTAAAAAATGAAAGACCTCAAAAGACCTCGAAGTCTAGTAGGCATGTCAGACTTCAGCTCTAGATACATATTATGAAGAAATCATTTCTGAACTTTAAAAGAATGAAAGAGGGGGCAGAAGCCAAGACATAGAAAGCTTCATTTCAGCCCCCATCTGCTGGGCAATTTGTGTATTACACTCACCCTCTGCACTCACACCCTGGTGTTTGCCCTTCTAACCACCCATTGTTAAGCTCCCAGCTTGAGGAACAGAACTTCAGGTTCAAACAGAGAGGTAGTTCCCCCCAGTATAGTTTAAATAGTTAACTAATCACACAGTGATTCAAATTTAATGCATTAAAAAGGGATTATTTAAGGATGGAACACAACTGCTGAACTACATAAAAATATCAAGAAAAAAGGTCATTTCAGATTTTATCACAAAATCCATGAGATGCTGGCCCACCTACACACACACACACACACACACACACACACACACACACACACACACACACACACACACACACACACACACACACACAGAGTCTCCTCTCTGCCAGGGGATTCTGTCAACCCAAAGATACAAGTCAAAGACAACCAACCTACCTAGGTCACCTCTACACCTCAGGCGATGCAGTCTTCAGAAGAATGGCAAAAAGTGCCCATAAAACTGCACACATCTATCAGTCTCACCACATCTTTTTTTTGTTTTCATGCTAATAAAACATAATTACAGGTTTCATGCTGGAAAATATGTTTACTGCAATTGTACTTCCTAGCTTTTTAGCAACTTTTGTGAACATGCACAGAAAAAAAGGAGTCACTCTTAAATCTGCTCTGGCTGAAAAGAGCTTTCAATTGCAGAATCTTTCATTAGACCCTACCTGAAATCTCAACAGATGCATCACCAGATGCATCGATGCCTGTAAGCAAGCGGGGGAATTGTGCATTGTGGAGCTCAAGCTACAATGACAGCTCAATTATTGCTCTAGTTACCAAGCGTATGATGACACAGAACTAAGAGCCACACACGATGGCTGCTTGTCACATGCCAGGTGAAATTGTTCTGGTATGTTAGACCTTGACATGCATCTAGGGTTATTCCAATTTGGTTCAGGACAAATGTATTACAAGCTTTCATTCTAACGGCACCTCCCTGGGACATCATCTATAATGACATTTTTACCCATTTCACCAGTTCTTCAGAAATCAGGAAGTATCAAAATGACAGACACCAGCAATGTACCTTGCAGACACAATGGTCAGGATGCTGCTGGCTGCCTTTGGTGCCAGGACCCACTGCCAGCTCCTGCTCATCTGTCTGTCCAGCAAGATCATTACTCCTTTTAGCCCACCAGTCCCCAGGCTGTATCGCTGCAGGGGACTCTTCGTTCCCAGGGGGGTTGACTTGGCTGGATGTCACCATGGAGGTGCTAAGCCCTTCCTCTAGCCTGCCTGGGTCCTCTGGGTGACAGCCCTGCTCTGGAGTGGATCAGTTATTCTCCCCGTCTCAGTGTCATCTGCAGACAGGATGAGCACTCACTGTCGTCTCCTCCAGGTCAGTGATGAGATGTTTGACACGACAGGTTGCAGGCTAGATCCTATTTGTTAGTGTACTAACCCATTAACTACTACCCTTGGAGTCCACACATCCAGGCAGTTTTTTTAACCCATCTGGTCATCTAGCTATCCACACAAATTGTAAGATCCTACATTTGATACAAAAATGTGGTGGTGGAAGCTTTTGAGTCAAGGTAAACAACATTTGCTGCCCTCCACAAGTCCATCCATTTCACTGGAGAAGGCAATCACACTGGCCAGGCCTTGCTGACTGTTCCTAGACATCATGTCCCGTTCCTAAGCTCAGAAACATATTTCAAAAAGGCTGCCTGCATGATATCCCAGGAACCTGTTTGGGTTGAGAGCTCTCGAGTGACTCCAATCTCATTCACCGCTGGTGCTTCTCCTCCTCCTTGTACCTTTTGCTCACCAGGGAGGCCTAGGGCACGTGTTGGTTGAGACTGAGGCAGAGGCTGCTACCTCAGCCTTATCTATGCCCGCTGTCAGTGTCGCCCCCTCCAGCAAGGGTCCCCTGTGGTCCTTGCTCAGCAGGTCATACACAGCTTTGGAAAGGTAAGAGGCCATCGGGGAATCATCTGCAACAAAGTTATGGAATGGTCTGAAGGAATAAGTCAGAATTAAAAAGCCTGGGCAATATGAAGAAGCTAATCGACCTAAGAGAGCAATACAGGTGTCTGTTTCGTACTTGCACACCTATCTAGAGCCCTTCCAAACACCAGAAATTAACACTACTGGGAAAAAGACATCACAGGGCTCTTCCTGGAAGCAGACTGCATAACAAGACTAGAAATGATAGAGCCCAGATCTCAGAACCTGACAATGATGGATCTTTTACTAGACATCATACATAACCAAAATGTGCTGCTGGACTCTGGTAGACAGAGATCTAGTATCATGAGGATGGCTACTGGAAGGAGGATTTGAATGATCTCACAGACAGGTAAATGGGACAGGTCTGACTTCTATTTAATTCCAAAAAGAAAGGTAAAGAATTTTAAATGCTTAGCTTATTAAGAAAATTGGACTACAGCAGTGAACAGCCTCATTGTACAAGCTGTTTAAACCTGCAGGACTGAAAAAAAAAACCCAAAATTAACCAGAATTCAATAAATAGCTCCCACTTCCTTTACTTCAATTGATGGATATTTTAAAAGCATGTTTAGAAAGGAACAGAAAGTTACTGCACAAAAACAGTACTATCTAAAACCTGAAAAGGCAGCTATCAGAATTGCTGAGGGATGTGCTTGTAAGTAAAAGATGTAACGGTTAAAATTAGCAGTATGGAACTCTACTTGCCTTATGGTACTTGATCATTTCACAAACAAATAAAAGTCCCCTTGAGAAACAGAATGTCTCAGTTATGTAATGCACCAGATAGCAAAGAACAGTATTAAAGATGGGTTAGAAAACTACCAGTTAAGAAACATGACAGATCTTCCTGAAAGACAGGCATGAAGGATAGGCAGATTTTACAGCTTGCATGAGAAATACTGTCACATACAAACTTCTATTGTTTTGAAGTCACATCAGGTTTTGTCTGAGAGCTACTGCAGGAGGGAAAAGTAGTAATACAATGATTCAGTTTTCACTTTCAAAGCTCAGTACATTACTATTTTTTTGTCTTCCTGACAAAGGAAACGACTAAGTTTGGAAATCTGTAAAGAAATTACAAATGTGAACTGTGTTTTAGTTTAACATGCATTTAATGCTTTAGATTGCATGCATCCTTCCTGCTATTCACATCACCTCTCACAACTGCTATTTATAACTCCATGCATTTACTAGCTATTGCCTATCCAGATTTTACACAGCTCATAAAACAAAATACTCTGAAGTAGCACTGACACATGGCTCTGAAAAGATTACAGACCAACAGCTTTGCTGCATTTTGGGTCTTTCATTCCTCTTGTGTCTGAACAGAGGTCTCAGAGCAAACGCAGCAGCCTTTTAAGTCCTTTAAATACATATACATACCTACCAACACTGACACCTTGTGGTTGTCAATAAAAATACTTAACGTGCCTTTCACCTTTCTGCCTGAATTTAAGATGGTCCCACTCCAGGGCAAGAGGCATCAAGCTGGCACCTCCCCGTGCCCACCCAAAGCTGTGGGGAAGCCACCCTGCAGCTCTGGCCTTTGGAGCAGCTGCTACAAGCTGCCAAGCACAGTCACCAAACACTATTTATACCACAGCAGTAAGTTCATTTTTATGTTTGTCATGAGATAAATGGGCACTTGCAGAAACGTAGCTACATCACACTAGTGTTCTTCAGGGGTCACACTCAAATGAAATTAGTTTCTTTTCTTGTTCATAGAAGAAATTCCTGCCTACGACCAGTAAGAGCCTTTATTAGGGCTTTTATTTAAAGTTTTGGTAGACTCTGTTCCACACTAATGTCTCCCTCCCTGCAACACTTTCATACGCCAGAGGCACACACAAAAAAGTGTATTAATTTATAAAGTGCTAGATGTCATTACAAATCAGCGAGTACCAAATACCTGGTGCACTGTTCTCAGCTATAAAAGGCAGCTCGAGAGATCGGTACTTGTTTTCTTCCCGTCGGCAAGACAAGCTCAGCTCTGCACACTGCTTGCTGGCTGCCTCAGGACCATACCCGTTACGCTATGGGCATTAATCCAGTTTAGTTTTTATAAAGGACATACATTTACCCTTTATGCGTATTCCACAAAAAAAGTATCTCTAGCTTTCTCTAGCATCTCTACTAGAGTATCTCTAAAAAAAAAAGTTTAAAAGTATGTCCAGCATTTGCCTTCCTACAACATTTTGGCAGCCAGTTTCTACACAAAGCAGGCACACCATGCAACTGGGGAGTGCTGCATCTGGCTTAGTTTAAATCGTTGGCTTTTCCACTTCTGCCTCATCTCAAGCTCTTTATCCTCTTAGCTAAAAGCTGCTAAAACAGTGCTACATTCTTAAAAATCTTTAATATTTTAATTTTTGGTAAAGACTGCTTCTTCTGTGAAGTGGGTCAGTTAGTCAGCCACACAAAACCTTATCATGCCTTTGGAATTCTAGTTTGCATTTTTCTCTAAATTCAGTTTGAGAGTTTCTTCAACTCTGATTCTGGTACACAAAGGTAAAGGGCTTCCAAAAGCTATGCCTAAATTAAGCAAAGACACACATTCACGGCTATTGCTTAGGAGATTCCCAAACTCTTTAGGCAAACTTGAACACATCCAGACCATAGTTTGCAGCAGGGCTCAGCAAGTAACTGATATCAAGAGTTTTCTGTCTGAAATAAGCTCATGAACGCTTGAAACAGAGAGATTGTGCAGTAAGGCCACATAACGATGCTGCAGCCACACAGTACGTCAAGCGTTGCCTCACAAGCTGACAGCAGAGGAGCGTTAACCAATAATTTTCTGTTTGAATCCAGAGCTGTTTTATCAATGATGACTAACCACACAGCTATGCATAGTCAAAGTTTTCTTTTGTGTTTGTGCGCATTAACTCCTTCCAATTACATTTTGTTTATTAGTCATTTTGCAGCATCTCATCTCATGGCATCATCTCACTTGCTCTTGCACCCAAGATAAGATGCGAAGCTTTGAGCATCTAGGCACAGACTAAGGACACATTCCTCTCTATTACACCCCTCCCATCTCCTCCTTCTGCGCATTTTAAACATAAATATATAATTATCATCCCAATTTGGCTTTGACTTCATCTGAACAGGCCATTTTACCAAAAAATCCGATTCTACAGAAGGCTAGAGAGTCCTCTCAAAATTCATATCTTCACCTTCATATGTTAGTTGGTGTGCAAGTAACAGGATGCAAAGGAGCTATGCTGATGAAAGGGACAGAGGGAAATGGGGCAAATGCATTAATCTCAGCAAACGTAAGGAAGCAGCATGTGTCTCCAGGGCAGCATCTCCCCCTGCTTTCAGGCATCCCACAGAAGTCCATCAATTGTATAAAGAGGCTTTGTCCATAGGCAAGTTAAGCAAGTTAATTCTTCCCATCTAGAAGAGTAACAGCCTTGGTAGTTTGAGATTCCAGAAAAAAAAGCCATACTTTGGTGCTTGGAAGCAAAGATACAGAATTTCCTCTATGCTATAGAAAGAGCAAGAGGTCATTCATGGATACTTTTTAAGTTCCCTGAACTCCTGAACTTCAAAATTCCTTGAAAAGAAGTAGCTACCAACACAAGTGAAAAAACTTGGGCATTTGTTCTGTCAGATAAAGTTTCAAGAAACTCTTCAAATACATTCTATCATCAAAAAACATGAGCCTCTGTCACGGTGGCAATATTGTGAGCTCCCAAATAGTTAAAGGCACATAGATTAGAGCTATTACTTTTGAGAAGCCTGACAAGATTCTTATTGTACTTTGCAAGCTGAGCACTGGGAACAAAAGCATCATTTTTCATCACTATCTTTGGGTACCATAATCAGAAAAGCAGATCGTTGAGATGTCTTAAACTGATTTAGGCTCATGACAACCTAAATCATCAATAATATGAGCCACAGAACGTGGCATTATTTTACCAAGCACTTACTTCAAACATACAGTATAATTTGACATCCATCTGTTCTCTACCTCAGTGGCTGCAACTAAAACAGTTTGCCTTTTTTTGCTAGGCAGCAGTAAAAAGGGCTACTTGTTCCAAGAATGTATTGCTGCTACATAGGAGATGGAGTAGGACTAACTACTGTATTGCATCAAACCCCACTATTTGACTAGAGACCTTCATCCTGGTGAAGCACCTACCTGCAGCAGCTTCTTAAATGGCATGTATGAACGAGTCTCAAAAAGAAAGCATAGTATTACACGTGAAGATTCCCCTGCACATTCCTCTCCAGCACAATGCTTAAAAACATATGCCTGAAAATATCTTGCCTTGTGTAATAAACTTAGCAGCACCCAGAGGTCCCATTTCTGTTAGATTTGTTTTAAAAGTTACAATGTGGCTCAGCAGATAGAAGCAGGTTGCTTAGCAGCAACCACCTCAAAGCTATAACATTTTACATATGAGGAAGAAAAGCAAGGGTGTGGTGCCCTCCGCCTCCTCTAGGAAGAGTTACCTCATAAGAAATCTATGCATCACCCGTTTATTTTAAAAATCAAAATATCAGGAGTGAATAGTTAAAAGCTTGAAAAAATGATGCAAATTAATAATAAGCATATCTGCACCTTACAATTTTAGTCTCAGTGTGCATTCTGTAATTCCTTTTTATTTTTTTTCTTTTCACTTATTCTAATGCCACACATTTAAGTGATTTAATTCCAAAGAGCTTTGCATATTTAAGACAAGAAAACACATGATCTTTGCTACAGGCTGTAATTGCTTACATTAGACTTGAAGAATGTAATCCATCTCCCAAATGCCTTTCGACTGTAACCTCTATTTTGAATTTTCTAAATATTATTCAAATTATAACTAGTCATTTGCCAACCAATAGTATAAAACGCACGGAGGGAAGCTACTTCACCTCTCATAGACAGTATTTAAAAACCTATTCTAAATTATGTGAAAAACTTACATTCCTCTGCTACACACGGTGTTAAGCGCTACTTCTAGGTTTAATGCTCTGCTACAGCGAAGGTAACTGGAACTTGTTTAAACACTGTTTCCTCAGCAGACAACTACAGGTTTACGGCAGAGCAACTGACAGCCACCACAGTCTGAAACACAAAAGAATTGGTAAGTGGGGCTTCTTTTTGCATACGTATTTCAAACATAAATAAATATCAGCTCTTACAGCTGTAACAATTTGCATTTACACAGCTTGTTTTCCCCTCTGCCCCTTTTTTCTTAAGAACTAAAGATACACTTCAAGCCATCCCTCAAGCTGGAAGCCTCAAACTACTTTCAAGCATGAAGGAAGGCCACACAGACTTGCGTATCTCTGAGTAGCTTCCTTCACCCCATCTTCCCACCACCCTCAAAGATGAAGGTTTCAGAAGAGAGAGGCAGAAAGAGGCAATATGCTTACCTCCCAGTAATGGTTAGATCATCTTTAATTCTAGCACCTGAAGTTATACAAGGGTTTGCTTAATAATCAAGTTTCAAAGAACTG
>JAUBOD010000589.1:1664335-1693140 GCA_032353885.1 Nothura maculosa
TCCTCCATCTTGTCCACGGGTGCCGCCCCCAAGATGGCCGCTGCCCCGCCCTGCGGCGCCCATTGGCTCCCGCGGCGGCGGCCGCCATCTTGGCGCTGGCGCGGCGCTACCTGGTGGCGGCGGCCGAGGAGGCGGTGGCGGCGGCCATCTTGGCGCCGCCATCTTGGGCGCTGGCCGAGCTGTGGGGCAGCGGCGCCCTGGGGGCCCGGGCCGCCCGCTGGGCGCTCTATGGGGCGGAGGGGGGCGGGGCCTCCTGCACGTATGCTAATTAATTTGCATATGTATAGAGGGGCCGCCCCCTTGCGTCATCAACGTGGCCCCGCCCGTGAGCCGCCCGCGAGCGTCCGCGGCGTTGGGAGCGCGGCGGGGAGGCCGCGGCGAGGGCCCAGCTCGGGAAACGGCAGCGTGTGGGCGCTCACACACGTGGGGGGCAGCGCCAGGGGCGGCAGCGCCAAGGGCAGCTCGTTCCCCCACACTGCGCTCCTCCAGCGTACATGCAGTGTCCCCCCGTGCACGGGGCACGGGGCCGGTGACACCGGCGGCACCAAGCACGCCCACGGGAGCGGGCTGAGGTGTCAGCATGTGCTCGGTGCGGGCCTGAAGGAGCCACATCCAACAACCGCTACACAGGCGGCATGCTGCTGCTCTGTCTGCTATCACTGTGGTGGCAGATAACACAACTGCTCTTGGTGACTGCAGTGCCCTGCGGATCTGGAGAGTGACCTGCTGTCCAGCGCGTTTCTGGACACCCCGAACACTAAGCAGATGGCCACTGCTCCGGCAGGGTCACACTGCCCCTTGCAGGGGTTCAGGTTTCCAGCTCGCGTTAGACCTGTTACACACACGAACTGATGGTGCTGAGCATCCCCAGGACCCCTGACCTGGGACAGCTGGGAGCACTATCTCCCATGCAGCCTGGCTGGGATATGGGTGGTGCACACGCGTGGGCAGCATGCCTGTCTCGGGGAATGCCCCCTTCCCTGCCTCTCCACCTCCCTTTTAAGAGGATGCTCTAACAGCAACACATACTCACATACAGAAAGAGCATATTCATATCTGGTAGATTTCTATTCACATACAGGAGCAGCCTCTTGCCAGCCCTCAGTGACAATCCATCGTTATCACGTTGGCCATGCCCATGTTTTGTAGTGTGGACACACTCCACCTCTCACCTAGAAAACAGGGAAAATAGAACCAATGGCCATGTGCAAAAGCTTTGTCTTACAGGGACAGCAAACTGGATGTCAAGTTATTCACTCAAGAAACCCCAAATTTCTTCAATCAATGTGCATTTTAGCTCAGCAACAGACAAGGCAGAGGTTCTGCAGACCGGAGTTTGCTTCTCCACAGATCTGGTTCATTTCCATAGCACTATCTATTCAATGCAGTAATGAGTATTGCAGAGATCCATGGAAAATAACATCTTGTGGAGCTAATTAAGAGCTAACATGACTCTATATATACAAATGAGCTAGATCAATGAGTAAAAGTTATCATAACTTTATAATTTCCTAATTTGGTAAGATGAATTTTGTAATTCTTGAATTGCATTTTAAAAAATAAAAATTTTTAAATTGCATAAAAAAAGAAACTGTACAAGCAGAAAGGACACTTTAAAAAACCTCTTTGAACATTGCTTTGGCTAGAGGAATATTCAATGTACAGAAGACATAAACCCATACCTCTTGTGCCTGAGAAGCTGAATACAGTTTCATACTGGAGAATTAAGAGACAGAGACATAATATGGAGAAATAAGTTTAAATAAAGAAAAATGATTATTTTCTGCAGACACAATCATGGACTTACAGAACACACTGCCACAACATGTTGTGGAAGACCAAACTGAGCTGACAAAAGGAATAGACCAGGTCATGGAACAGAAAGGCAAGCATTAAACACAAGGGATGCAATTTTGACTCAGGAAGCTCTTAAGACACTGACAGCAAGCAGATGGGTCTGCTGCGAGACACAAGTTACTTTCTGCATGCCCCAGTTCTTGCACACTTGCCTCAGTAACCCCCATCAGAAACAGGGACCCATTTAAGCATCAAGCCAGAAGGACAGCTCTTCTCATTCTTAATCACGTTCACTAGCTTAAGGAAATCCCAAGTCTGAAGTTTACTATGAAGTGAAAGGCTATACAAAATTGAGCTGCTGCTAGTCTATTAAGTACTGTGCATGTGTGTGTAAGATTTCACAACTGGCTATAGGTACCGTAACCAGTAAACTGTGCTCTTAGGCACTGAGACTGAACTGATGTGAAAAGCATATCCATATCTGGTAGATTTCTATTCACATACTAATCTCTACAAAAATATTGCAATAGAATATTTAATTTCTTTGCTTTCTCCTTATCTTTAAAACGAACATTTGTATTTTGACTTTTAAACTTTTTTATTTTTTTCATTTTAATTATGCATCCTTTTAAACAGCTATTCTTGCATATAAGGCCACCCAATCTTCTGAATTCTGAAAAAACTTTTTTTTTTAAGTCAGCAATGTTGACTTTACTGACAACACTGATTTTTACTAGTTTTACAATTCTTTACACTTGCTGTTTTCGTAATGAAATAGAGTTTCACAAGTGATATTCTTGAAAAACACAAGGCAGTGATCACAACCCAGCAAGACATGGACAGCAATAATCAGGCAGCATTTTACTATAGCTTCTAACTATATCCAAAGATCCCAATCAGAACTGCATTGTCAGCAATCGTGCAGATCTTTCCACAAACATTTTCTCCTCTACCAGGGAATATAGACAGGTGTGTGAAGTTTATGATCGAAAAATAAAAAGAGGAAGCAGCAACTGATGTCATTAATTTTCACGTCAGCTAACCTAGGAAAGGCCGAGTAGTCAGGGGCTTAAAGATAAAGACAAGAAACTTGTGACTGATACAAAGTGGTAGGGAAAGATGATTCAGCCGAGAGGTTTGTATGGTCCATGCAGCCAGGAATATAATTTTGAAGTGCTAGTTTGTCTATCCCAAAGGAGGTAGGAGCTGTAAAGTTTCATACCAGAACTTGGAATATCAAGACATAGGAAGAAGGAGATATGGCCAAAGACAACTGGATGGAAAAGAAAGTACAGCTTTTAGAACCATTACATAGGAAGAAGCTGCATCTTTTCAGATTCAGCCTGAATATAGGCATTTAAAGAGAGACAAAATCAAGAATGACATCCAGATGGCAAGCTCAAAAGACAGAGTAACACAGCGCTTTATATAGTGACAGGAAAAAAGATTTCAGGGAGAGCTTGAGGAAATGATCCAGAACTTTATTTTACACTGGCAGTCTGGCAAAGATGTGAGCTTAGAAATTAAAAGACATGTATGTGGTAAGTGCCACACTGAAAGCTAACAAGTCCTATATGAAAGTATAATAATTTAATAAAACTTGGTCATAGGCTTATCACAGAAAAGAATGTATATATTTGGGGGCATGGTAGGTACATTGACTTATTCCATTAGCTTGATGTAATGCATATTCTTAAAGGTGGCACTTATTTACACTGTTCAGAGATGCCTTAAAGATCATTCCTACCGGAATGTGGATGCTGTGACCTAACGAATTCCACATGTTGAACTCTGTTGGCTGTAAGATCATGGGAAGAAACTGGATTTCACAAAGCCATAAAACAAGTAGCTTGGGGGAAGATGTTTTGGTTTTCCTTGGATAAGAATATAAAGTGTACAATTATTTCCACTTTGTATAGAAAACAGGAATTTCTACATTTTATCATGAGCACCTAGAAACTAAAAAAAAAAAAGAGCATTTCTCCTTGAATATCTATATCATTTTCTGAGTAAAAAGCATAAACCTGCTAAGCTCTGCTTTTATGTAGAAATAAAGCTATTTTCAGTCAAGTAGCTTTTTCATTTTTTTTCTTCAAGTGTTCACCACTTTTTTTTTTCTACCACCTATTCCAGTAAAGTGGTCTGCGGTAAATATTCATTCACATGCACAGAAACTTTTCAAAATAAGTCATTTTCATTGAGGCTTGAGATTGATCTGCAGAGAAAAATATTACATTCTCCCTTTTTCCTTATAATTTAAGTTGTGCTTGAAATTTTTAATTATGATTAGAAATTCAGATGTGTTTATTCTAAAGTACCCCAAAGCAATTACAAAACTCCAAGAGAACAGAGCAAAACTCTGGCTGAGTAACTGAGTATGAACAGGACTTTTAGGTAAGATTGTTCAAATTCTGTGGGTATGTGTTTTTTGCTAACACTGGCATAATGACAAGGAACAATTAACAGGTAGGAAAATCCATTTTGCAAGGAATGCAGCAGCATCATTAATTTAGTGAACAGGTTAGGTTTTTCAGAGACATTCAGGCCATCCTCTAGCAAAACAGGGAACCAATCTTGGAATTTTTAAAATATGCATTTAAAATCACTCAATATTGCTAGAATAAAAACCAAGAAACAAACCCAAAATTAATTAGGATTTTCCCTATAGATTCCCTCAAAAGTACCGAAGCCTTCAATAAAAAGAAAAAATCTCCCTAGGTCATTTTAAAATTACCTCAGGAAGAGCCGTGCTCCACTGGAAGGAAACTGCCCCTTTCCCGGCCTCCTTCCAGATGGACAGTGTGACTGCAGCTCCAGTCTCTCTGCAACGTGCCCTGGAAGCCAGCTCGGCTGCCTTCTCCTTCCTACGCTGCCCGCAGCCGGGCCCTCTGGAGCAGCCTGGCCATGGCCACACTGATGCCACACAAAGAGAAACCCTTGGAGCTCTCCCACCACAAGCCCTTGGTATCTGCAGTAGCCCCATGACCCCAGACTCGTGGCAAAATGGGACCAGCAGGGCCCCTGTGTCCGGGGTCTCCACATCCCAGAGGACTCTGTGTTGTGCTCCACATGCCTCGGATAAGAGCTGGGCACCTGCCAGGCCCAGATGCTGCCAGGGCAGATACAGGCCATGCAGTGCTGAGAGGTGCTCATCAGTGGGAAGGTGCAGGAGAGCCTTGGACATCTGCCTTGTTCTGTTAACCCACAGACCATGAGATCGTGGTTCAGACCTGAGATAACACCTGCAGATCCTCAGTCCCTGCGTTCCTCACAGCGCATGTCCCTGACAGCACCACCTTCCTCCCGTGCAAGACTGGTGTGAGGGATTCAGAGCTGGTGTCTCCATATCAGCTCTCTGGTTCCCACTTGTCCCTTCAGCAGCTCTCTCACAAACCTCACAGCACAGCAGCAGCCAGACCCGCTGTGCTGCCGCAGTGCACAGAATGAGCCAACATCCACTCCTTCCCGCCGGGAAACACCAGCTTTCGGGAACTCCGGCTGCCAGGTTACGTCCCGGAAAGCGCCACATGTACCCAGCTCTCCTGGGTCCTACAGCAACATCCAAGGCAACACACAAACCAAGCACCTCTCCCACCAAAGGATAAAACACCGTTTGCTTCCATTCCCCTCAAACAGGATGTTAAATAGCACCTTGTTTTCCTCTAGCTCTCCTAAGTCTGTTTGTTTTCTCTTATCTCCAGTCTGTCCACAGGGCAATGAGAGAGTGGCAAGAGTAACAGAAAGATATTTATGTGATAGAAAATGCCTAGATACCCAAATCACTTGTTGCATCTCAAATTCAGAAAGAGGCACATTTTTGCTACATTTTGGTCATTGCACCCATCACACTGCTGCCTCAAAATGGAGGCTATGTCTTTTGCTTCCTGGATCAGTAAGATAGTGCAGCCATGAGATTAGCTACCAAAAAGCCACATTTCCACCACTTGTACAAGGTTCCTATAGCAGCAGTACTATTAATTTCAATTCAATTGACTATGACTATATTGAAGTTTGAATAAAGAAATAAAAGGTGAGAAATTACATAGGTAAGTTGGACTAAATCAACAGGGCCTGATATGATTCATTGTCAGGTACAGGACGTCCAATCTCAGAGGCTCTGGTGGCTACTTGTAATAATTTATAAAAGTGCATGAAAAGTCCAGGAGACTGAAGACTAAAGGAAGGATGGGAAATTGTGGATCAGCCAGCTTGATTCATTTGCTGGAGGAAATATTAAAACAAATAATTAATCTATTTGTAAATATCTGGAAGAAAACAGGGAGATAACTGACAACCAATATGTTCTTCTCCGAGAACAAATTGTGTCAAATCAAAATATTTTTCTTCTATGATTCAGTAACAGGCCTTTGAGTAGGAGGAAGCAGTAGGTGTTCTATATCTTGATTTTAGTAAGGCTTTTGATACTGCCCTACACCATGTTCTCATAAACAAGCTACTTTCTTGGGTTACATTAGGCAGCAATACTACAAAATGAGAACAGAACAGGAGGAAATGGTAGACTCAGTGGGTTTTGTGGTTGATTGTCAAAATTCAGGAACATGTCCCATGATAATCCAGAAAACATGACCTTGTATACTATCATTAAACTTCAGTAAAAACCTGGATGATGAAACAAAAAAGCATATGGCATCCCACAGAGATAGGCTGCCTGTTGGAGGTTAAGGTGTTATGAAAAATCAAAGCCAAGTTCTAAGAAGAGAGATACAATTCAGTAAGATGTGCATGGTTCCACATAAAAGTAAGAATATATTAGCTACTTGATTGCAATTAATCATATTATTAAAGAAAAAACCCTCACTTTCCCCAAATACTGACACAATTGATTGCTTTCCCTCCCTCCTTAGCATTATACAAAACCTATCTTGAACTTCCTCTCTTTAATGATATACTTTCAGAACTTTTCTTACATTTTCTTTCTTTTGCTGGCTACAGTATAATTTCCATCCAAAATGCTTATATTATCATTTTAGTACAAAAACTCTCTATGATGACCTAGATTTCATTTCTGCATGTTTCTTTCTTACACTGCAATCAAAGAAGAGCTAGTGATTTAGGCACGGTGGTCTTACATTCCTGTCTTCCTTTTGCATTATGGTGGTATGTGCTTGTGCTATATAGCATTTCTTCAGCAAATTGCCAACTCTTCTTTTACTTAGAAACTCACTTTTTATTAGGCCATGCATTTCAGTAACTCACTTGGATGCAGAGATCTGTCTGGTTAATTGTGAGAACCCTTAAATCCACACAGGAGAAAAATACATCAGAAATCAGTTATTGAAATGCATGACCTTGAAATAGCATAGTTCTATAGCACAGATGGAGTTTACCAGATGTCTGATACTACAAAATCAAGAGATTTAAAAGAGTCAGGACTTCAGAGTTGTTTAAACAATCAAAATTGCAGTCTAGGTTACAAATACTGGAAATAAATTTAACTAAGCATACTACATATGAATCCATGCTTTTGGCCTCCAGACTAGTTTACCCACCTTGTCTCTACAGGATGTACTTACCTGCAACATAGGTATATCCTAAGGAAAGTGGAAGGTTTCCTGCTGGTTTAAACAGAACCTGGGTTTCTTTCTTTTGTTGTCAGTAGAGATCTGCTGGCGCTCACCCTGCTAGCATTGGCTCTCCTTCAAGATGTTGTGTTCCAATATGCCAGTAGTAGCTGAAAATACACATATTAGTTCACTCTTGAACCCATTGGGTCAAAAGGGCTGTCCTTAAAAACATGCATATCATCTTTGAAATCTGCAGTGCTAAAAACAGACAGGAATGTAAGGATTATCCACATAAGTGGAGCCCATAAACAATAGTGTTGTTAGTAGTGGGTTTTGTACAGTAAGGTCCGTCCTCACAGTTTCACAGATAAACAGATACACTGTTCTCATCTGGCTAAAGGCTACTTGGGGACATGAATTCTTTCAGGCAGATACTTTTCCGTGCCCACTCTTTTTTGTGCATCCTATCACCAAAATGCCACATTTCATTATAGATCCAAGATCTGCAATGACAGTTGCCCAAATTGTTGAAGCTTCCCTTCCTATTTTGGTCAACTTACTGGCCACGGCTGCTTGCTAAACATAACAGGGTCTATTTACTGCTCGTAAAGGACAGGCTAGTCTGCCTGTGTTTTCAAATGTCACTGTTCGCTGAAATCACTGCTATTGCTTCGTGAAACTCTGTTTTCTCAGCCTACAATGATTTGCCTCACTGCTGTCATTTCATTATGTAAGGGTTAGTGATGGGTGAACAGAAGCGAGTTCAACAGTTCATTTTCTTTGAGTATAAGAGAACTGAGATAGTAATAGAAAAAAATCTTGTAAAATATGTCTTTCTCTCCTGTCTACCTTCTTCTTGTTTTTCCTTCCCCTTCTGCAGGCAACTTCTTGTCTGATAGTCCTCTCTCCAACACTTCTCATCACAAGTCTTCTTGTCCTCAGGTTCTTCTCTTCGGTCCTGCATTCTCATTACATCCATGCCAGGCCCATCTCTACATAAAACCAGTAATTAAGTCTTAGCCCTTTCCATTCTGCTCCCACCAAGAAGCCCTTCTTGGGACACAGGCTATTCTGAGGTCCTTCATAATGCTGGCTTCAGGACACGGAAGGATGTTTTGCCAAAACGCAATAGACAGTACCCAGTGGAAAATCATATCTCCTAGATTGGCCCCCAATTTAAATATGGGGAAAAGGCAAAAAAAAAAAAAAAAAAAAAAAAAAAAAAGAATTGCTGAGGATCAGAAATAAGCTTTCTAGACCTTAAACAATCATCCTCAGTGACTTTTTCTCTATGTCCATACACCTCCGAAAATCATTGAATGCCCTGTATTCAGATTACTCTCTGTTAGGTCCTAGAAATATTTTTGGTTCAAAGGTGATGTTGGCAGACTTCCCTAAATCTATCATATCTGAGATAGACTGTGACCAGTGAGACTTATTGCCAAAAAGAAGAAAAGCACTTGTTCAAGAATTTGAAGTTAATCCATGTTGAGCTTTCAGCTGAAGAATAACGTAGTTTTTCATATTTCTCCAACTTGGTTTTCACTGTCAACCTACAGAACAAGTATCAGAGGATCACACTGGTGGATTTTGCATAAACATGTCATAAGACCCAATTCCCGTCACATGGAAGTTATAGGCTGAATAGACAAAGAAATATTATTACCCCATTTGCGGACAAGGCATTCAAGTACAGACAAGCTAAGGAAAATCCCTGAGGATATGCAGGAAGCCCTTATCAGTGACGTGATCCATATTGGGGAATAAACAACACAAGCCCTCTAATTGCTCTGTATCTTCCTTTAAATCATCCTGTTAATTCTCCATCAGCAGCAGCACTACAGCTAACACGGCTATGGAAGTGTATTTTCTTTTTGTTCTTGATATTTATGCACCTGAGAACTAGAGACTGAAGTCCCTAGTTAGACTGGTAAGAGCAGAGCTGCTGTAAGAATTAATTAATTCAAAAAATACTACCTTTCAAAACAAAACAATCAAAAATATTACACATTGATGGTATTTTTTCTGCTCTTAAAAAAATGAATATCAGAATCTATCTGAAAGGTGAAAGTGTACCTAGTGAATGAAGAGTGGGAAAATTAATGGGAAAATAACAGGTCAGCCTTATAGTGAGTGCACGATAATCAGAGATTTTTACAAAAAAAAAAAAAAGAATCTCTTCAGATATTTCCATGACATGTTGCTACCATTTGAAATGCGGTGCCTTCTGGTGCTGTCTCAGAATATCTGGCAGAACATGCTGTATGTAATCAGAGGCTATTTTTTTCAACATACGATTTTTTTTTAATTCTGTCTTCTCTGGTAAGGACAGTGCAAGACGAATGTTCAACTTGCTAAAAAATTTCCTTCAGAATAATTCAACAAAGACATTCCTGGGATTTTGTGTTGATAGTGTCTTCAATTCATTTTTAAAATTCACAATGACAGTAAAGTAAAATATTTAAGATGTCTTGGATCACTATCAAATCTTCTACTAAGGGAATAAATATCAACATAAATAATGAATAATAATCAAACAAAATAATAATGGAACAAATAAAAATATGCAATCAATAAACCTACCATTAAGCATAAATTATCTTTTTGTTAGTTATGTAGAATAAACAGCTTAAATGAAGAACTTCACATTACAAACCACCAGGAAGGTACTACTCTGAATTCACTAGTTTTTCCATGTGCTTAAAATGATGCATTCCTTAGTTACCTCATTGAATTGGGATGCTAATCAATAACATTCCTACAAACTCTTACCAGATCAAGTAGTTTCTTAGTTCTCCTAGGAGAACTTGTGTGTGAACATTTTCCAAAAGCATATGAAAAACAAGTGCCTGATTTTGACCTGCCATATTTTAAAAAGCACAGGAGAAAAAGGAAAGGAGTGAAAACGAAAATCAATAGAGACAATGTGAAATAGCACATTCAGAGGTGATAAGACTGGTTGTAAAATATCTCATGCTGAGGTCTCCACATCTTCCCCGGCCATGGCAGAACTCACACAGGAAACTAGCATTTTTGTACATTATCACAAAGGCAGAGAATGGCACCAAAGCACATAAATGACCTGCAGTTTAGCTGGGTTCTGGCACCAAGTATATTGCATGAGATTTGCACCTCTTCAAAACAGCTTATGAGACAGAAGTAAATGTTTGGGCACTTGTCTCCCCACAAAAGAAAACATTAAGTTCTCGCTTGCGAACTGTCTGTTCACACGGAACACAGTCCAATAGGAGTGGATCAGGAGATTAAATTCAAAGGTGCTGAGGTCTCTATAACTGCAATATATGCTGCTCTTTGCACTCGGGATAAGACGCAGTGTGGTCTTCCACGGCGATCAGCGGTGACAGCAGTTGAAACTTCGCTCTCCTGATTGTGGGCTCCCTCCTGGGCAGAGGTGTCCAGGAAGCTACAAGCTGTTCTTCCATTTGCCACATTCAGGGACAGCAGCAAATTCTTGCCCCAGCCATCTTCTCTTATGTAAGGCTTTTCATGCATGAGCTTTCGGTTTCTGATTATATTCCTGCCTTACCCACTACTCCTGCTTGTTCTGTTCCTGCCTATGTCCAAGGGACACCACAAACTAGGCCTCCTCCCAGCACTGATTTTGATCATTGGCAAACAGAGGCACCAAAGAGGGAGAAGCCTGGCAGATTCCTTGAGAAGGGCTCAAGGTGTCTGTATTGTCTCTTCCTCTATCTTCCAACTTTGATAGTGACACCTTCTTTAGAAGCAGGATCATTTTCAGCACTGTCTATGCTGTACAAGAGGCTGAAATCCCTCTGTACTGTTGGTCATCGAGACCATACCCAGGCTATGACGTGCCTCAACTACGTGCACTCTTCCCACATGCTATAAAAGTGGGACATATGCTATAAAAAGTGGGACATGTTTTTTCTTCTGACTGCAATATAATCAGACCTGACTGACAGATTAGACACAAATATTTCCAGCGCAGTTCTGATGCCTCTGTGTCCTATAATGCTTCTGCAGGGAAATAGCTGAGCTTTTCCATCGGGACCAGAAGAGAAAAGACTGTTTTTTTTTTCAGCTGCTTTATGCCCGTGTTCTGCAGCTGAAGAGTAGCTGGAACACCCAAAAGAACATCCAAATCCGATCATAGCTTCATTAATGGGGTGAAATGAGAGTTGGGATGCAGTTTACTGTCAATAACTTCTCTTTGTCTCCAGAAAGAAGATTATAGGTTTGCCTCCTACACCCACTACCTCCTGAGGGTACCTGAATCCACATCTCTTTTGCTCAAGCATGGTTACTTTGACTGTGTATGACCTGGCTCTCGATGTCTCTTCTGATTTTTTTGAGCATTGTCATGTGGCTGTGACTGCTGCCTCCATAACCCTTCAGGAAACATCACAGGCTGAGAGTGAAGTGTTTTGATGAAGAAAAATGCAGCTGAGAAGCAGCTGTGCTATGCAGCTCAGGAAAGGCAGGGAGGGTGCAGGGACATTTGCTTGCTATTTGCTCCACGGATAGGCTCTGTCCAGAGCATGGGTGTTCAAAGGAGGGCCTGACTTGGTGGTGTACTGCCACCTAAAGATTTGCTCAAGCATCTCTCTCATGTTATAACATCAGGAACCCCTGCCACTTTATCTGCCCGCATATTTCTTTCCTGAAGTCTTCAAGAGTAGGGACACCTTGTGTTTTATATGATTCTTCTCATTATTATTTGGCAATGTCCTAATTACTGCTGCAACATCATTTTATTGGAGCTCAATTTTGCACCATGCCTGGCTCTTCTGGGAGGCCAAAAATGATGATATTACTAAACAAACAAAAAGTAGAGAGCAGATAGGTGCTTCAGCAAGAGGTAACGAGCAGCAGAGCAAGAAAAGGCGGGGGAAGACTTTAAGATAGAGAAACTCTTAGGCGAAGACAAATAATGAGTGGCAAATGCTGTCAGCAATAAATATGAAGGGTGTGACACATTTAGATCTTCATATAGCTTGAGAAACACTTTTAGGTGCCACAGAACCCCCTGATATACTTCAATCCATGCCGGAGGATTTCCTGATGGTGTGGCCCTGATGGCTGACTCCACCACTTGGGAGCATAGCGGGCACACATCTGCAACTGGTTTCATTCTCTCCAGAAAGAATCGAGTCTGCATGCTTCAGAACTGCTCTGCAGTCCAAGCTGATGGGCAGCGAGTGGGGCAGCTGGGGAGATTTGCCTTGGAGCCACATCAGTGCCCCCAAACCAAGCTGCGAATTTCTGCTCAGTCCACAGCCAGCACGCACAAAACAGGCAGGCAGTGCTGCTGCTGTCAGGGACCTACAAACTAAGGACAAGACAGTGGTTTAGCCCTGCGATTGCACAGAAAAAGCAGGCTGTTGATTGCAACCTGGCACCAGATCAGCTCACAAGCACATCTCACATGAAGCAATGCCAGCAGCATTAGGCATCCCCAGCGGGAAGAGGAGGCCTCAGCTGCAGCAGTGGGGATTGCTGGCTGGCTGGGGCAGGGCAGCCTCCGTCGGGACAGCACGCCGGGGCTCGGGGAGCACAGCGGGGCAGGGAGCAGGCGCCGCTCGTTCCTGCGGCAGGGCACGAGCAGCGCTCTGCAGTCCTTACACGAGGCAGCCCAAAGGTGCTCGTGCCTCACGTTGTGCTGATTGGCTTCGTGGTAGGAAAGACAAGAGAGATCCATGTTAGTGTTGGCATTAACCTTCTTGTGCTTAGACCCAAACTTATAAAGAGATTTTGGATCCCAAATACTTTCATCAAGCCACACCTTCCTATTTGCTGAAATGCTTCTTGGTTTGTTAAAAGCAAGATTGATTTCATGCTACATGTTTGACCAACTTTCTTCTTAATTCCAGCTCTCAGAAAAATAGTCATTCCTCATTCCACTGCAGGAAGTCATAAAAACAAATTTGTCATTCATTCATACCCTACAGGCTTTTTAGACTCTTGGCCTTTGTTGTTTGTTTTACTATTAAAAAAAAAAGAACTTTCTAGACAATTGGGCAATGAGGTGTTAATGTTTTCAGAGATGGGAAGAAGGAGAGAAGATATTTTTCCACAAAGAAACAGAACAAAGCCTAATGTAGACTAACTTTGATTTTGTACTTTGTTAACCTTTTAACATGGCCTACATCTGAATAGGGACTTATATTCTTCATTATTTCACGTCACTTCATTATTTCACGTCAGCCTGGATTTTGTAACATGAGAGGCTTAGTGCAAGGCCATTTGTCTCAGTCATTTGGGGATGGATTGTACAGTTATACTGATTATATCCATAAGCAGCCTGACTTTACTATTTTTGAGTTTCCATGTATAAAATAGGTGCTTAGAAATAATAGGCATTTCTAAGTAACAAACATAACGTATGTACTCTTGCTGTGTACAGTGACCACTACTTAACATTTATAATGAAGATCTATGGCTCTGTCATCTGATAACATCAAGGCAGGCTACAGGGACTAGACTAAGCCTTCCTCACATCAAATAGGTCTCTGCTCAGACACAGCAGTTTGTGTGAAACTTATTCAACATAAGCAGTTTAGGACACCTACCTAACTTGCAGTGTATGTAGCAACAAGTGTGATTTGTTGCAGGAGGTAAAACTCCCTGGATCCACCATGAAGGGCCATGCCTTATGGACAGGAACTCCCAGCAGCGGCTCATAGCTTTGCAAAGAGGTCATCTCCTGGAGAGAGAGGAGAAAAAAAAGCCAACCATCACAAAATAATTAATCGTGCATTCCATGTGAAATCTCTCCCACACAAATGAGGGAAGGTGTGTCATGATTCAGATCACTGCCAAAATAGCACAATGTGGCATTTCTTAGTTTGTTTCCAGTGTGGCGTGTGGCATCTCTTAATTTAATTGTTTCAACACTTTTTTTTTCATTTTTAAAGAATGCATTTAACTTAAGTTCTCAGCCTTGAGATGCCGTGGTGCACATTACTGTAACTGGACCACCTCGCATATCCGGCATATCATGGTAAATATGCTTCCTTTTAATAGTCATTTCATTATTGGGAGGAGTTATAAATAAGGAAAGCAGGCCTTCAGTCTCCACATTTGACCTACTGATTTTCATTTTAAAGCTTCTTTTCCAAACTTGAATTAGTACTGTGCTCTGAAAAAACATGGGCTGCTGGTTTAGGAGTCATTGAAATGTTGCTCTCACAGAAATTACATTTAAACAGTTCCACCAAAGCCGTTGTGGATAATTTACCCACTTCTTCATTCAACATTCCATTTTCCCTAGAATTGTCAGAAACAGCTTCCTATGCTAGTAGCTACACAACGAACGTACATATTAGTGATTAGGGTCAGGAAGCCCTTGTGTTACCTTCATGCATTCAGCATGTGCACATCTCAGGTCATATTGGCTTTCTCAGTAATAGAAATGAAGCCAATGAATTCCTAATTAGACAACTATCTTCTCAAAAACACTGGAAACACATTTGGAAAAAAAATGGGGAGGAGGGAGAGAGAGAGAGAAATACATGGACAAACTATTGAGTTATCTACTGAGTAACTACCATATTAAAAGAAAAATAAAGAGTTGGTTGTAGAAAAAGAAAAAAAAGGGCAATAAGCTAAAGCTTCCCAGATTTTGCCCTACTAAATGATGAACTTACCCCTACCATTTAACAATACATTCTATTTAGAGTAAGATGAATTTAATTTGATCCTGGTACTGGGTTCATAATCCTCAAGGAATTAGATGTGGAAAGCAAAACTAACGAGGAAGTTAGAAATCTGAGCAAGGTAAGCAAAGTACTGAGCAATGCACCCTCAGAGTGCTATTTATCTAGCCCTTATTAAAGAATTAATGCAACACTGATTGAAAATGGTGAGGATAATAATGTAGAGTTAATAAGAAGCTATTATAAGGGAGCTATAAATTCTGACAGAAGAAAGGCCTCCTGAAATCCCTATGAAGTACACACACACACACACACACACAAAGATAAATGTATCTTTTAAATGTACTAGTATTCTCTGGAAAATAGGCGGTAACTTCACAACAAAGGGCAGTAACTGATAAACAGAGGCAATTCCCTTTCACCTTTACACTGAAATACCTTCTATATCACACTACCAGCCGCATGTCACATGCAAAGGATTTGTCCAAGGCAACACAGTGTCACTCAGGACGTCCCCACACGTTATCTTAGTCATCAAAATGGAACCCACACTGTTAGAGAAACACCAGGATCTTTCTTTGGCGCTGCCATGGATTGGGTAAACTTTTTGAGGTAATATTCATGCTTCCCTGCTACCATGAAACGTTTGGGTGTATTACGCTAAAAATAAAACAAGAATAATAAATATTGGTACCCAAAAAGAAAGCAAAATGACAATAATTAAATTTGTAATCACAGTTGAGCAGCAGCCACTTCCAGAGATATACAGCTCAGTTCAAAGGTACCAGCCAAAATATAGTCATAATTAGCAACACTTTAACCTGCCTTTACACTGCTCAGGGTCACAAAGGCCTATTAGTGCACTCAGGACCCCGACAAAAGCAGCCTGTCAGCAGTGTAACAACACAGAAATACTGTATAGCTCGCTCACTTTAGTATCTATCTATAACATCAGTATTTATCGAGCATTTTTGAAGGTTAAGCCTAAGAAAAGTGAAGCACAAGTAGTAAAATTTATAACACAAATAACCACAAATAACCA
Source organism: Nothura maculosa (assembly GCA_032353885.1). Lineage (NCBI taxonomy): Eukaryota > Metazoa > Chordata > Aves > Tinamiformes > Tinamidae > Nothura > Nothura maculosa. The sequence goes on from JAUBOD010000589.1 coordinate 1,680,340, forward strand.
CACAGAGCAAATCTTGTCTTTCAATTCCAGGCAGCACTTGCCTAGAAGCTACTATTTGCACTGGTTACTAGTGATATTGGAGTGGTCCTTTTTTAAATAATACATATAACAAACATCAATAATAGAAATACATTTCCCCAGTAGTTGAAACAAGAACAAATAGAATTACAAAATAACAGCAACAGACATGGAATCAACCCAACACACCTGTAACGACTCTGGACAAATAGGAAAATAGAGCTGCAGTCTGGACTCGGCAGCCCTTCACTCACCGCAAACACTGGAAGAGACAGCCACAGCGGAGCTAATGCACATGCCGAGATGAAGAATGGATTCACTCACACTGTATTTGCAGTGACATTAATTAACTCCATAAAAAGAAGCTCATGCCCACCCTGGATTCTGCATTTCTCTCTCCACCTACTTCTCATTCCTGTCTTCCTTGCCACTGCTATTCTCTCCATAGTGAAGGGTCACAGAGCCCAACACATCACATAACAGGCTCTTGTTCTCTCTCTTAAAATCTCAGAGATACCCTCTGCAAAATCTCAAGCCTGACTCAAGAGCATTAGTGCTGTTTTCTCTCCATGGTCTCCCAAGCTCCTTGCAGCTCCTGCTGGCTTTGCCCTGGGCTGGTGGCACTCGTGCTCTCATAGCAAGAACTTTCTCTTCACGTTGCTTGAGAGTCCACTCATTTCCTTGAAAAACTCCTTTGCTGGCCTCTTGGTACTGCAGTGTCTCTGCAAAGGGGGGAACGCTGCACACACTGTGGGGGAAATCTGCTTTGTTCCCAAAATATTAAAGATAAGCAAGCAATATGACATAGTACAGATTGTAAATGAACCTGTAAGGGAGCTTTGCCTAAGGGAGTTTTGCCCTTAAGTCTTTCTTGGTGGAGAAATACAGAAAGACGTATTGTACGTGGCTGAAATGCTTCACCTGACATAGCGAGGTCTGTACTGAATTAACTCACAAGTCAATCATTTTTTAAAAAGTTCACTAGAATTTTCTTCTTTTCTACTGAAGGGCCTTCTATCTATCTTTTGCAATTCACTCAAGATAATATGACTTGAGTGAATATGAGATCCTATAAATCTAGGGACAAATATATAATATTCCCTAATTACTATCAACCATTACTTCACTATTCATCATTTTTCGTGTAGTCTGAGAGATTGCTTGTCCTCATTTTAATCAGTTAACTCATCCCATGAGTCATAATCTGTATAAATGTCAAGTCAATACTTAATTCTGTTAAGGCTGGAATTGAAAACCTTATGTTATAAACCAAACTACATCTTACCGTCTGGGCTCCGAGTCCAAGTCAGGTGACATGAGGGAAAGCTCAGTGAATCAGGAGAAATTCCTGGAACATTTTGTAAGAGAGGGCGATAAACTGAGCGCCACACAAAATTCCATCTTGGGTAGGTCCCTGCAACCCTCTGCTAAAATATACTGTCCAAGGCTCATCGTTGTCTGCAAAGATCATTGTCTTTTGGTAGAGATCTAAGCGATGTTCTGCACCCATTTTTGGTCTGCATGGTGCTCAAAGGCTTAATGAATTGCTTGAGACGTTTAGAAGAGAATACTACCCCTCACTTATCGGAGAAGTACCAGCCAGATTATCAAACAAATAATTCTCTCTCTCTCTCATTCTCTCTCATTCTATCTCTTTTTTTTTTCCACCTTATAAGATGACATTGCTTTTAACTGCAAAAAGTTTTCAGTAAACATTAAATATCCAGAGAACACAAATCACAAACCAGAGACATTAAGGGGGAACATATAAACCTGCCTGCAGACAACAGTATGTCTTGAATCTATAAAAGACTTCTAGTTTCAAAGCTTCAAGACCATTTTCATGTTTGAACATGAAGGGAGGAGAAAAAAAAAAAGGTGGAGACATATATTCAAATGTGTGCTGGGAACTTATTCTTCCAGTATGGTGATTCATTTTCTTGGTGGTTCACATAAATGAAAGGTGAAAGATTGAATTTACAGCAAAATTAGCTTCATAATATTAGTAAATGAGATTGTGCTGCTCTATATTTGTAGTCATCTTGGAACATGAGATTCAGTTGCCCTTTCAGGGACAGATCAATAAACAGATTAAGGGCAAGTCAAATGTTTTTCATAAAAAATCCTTTTCCTTTATTTTTTTTTTGACTAATATCATATTATTTATTTTAAGTGTAATCATGGTACTAAAAACATGGCTTTCCAAACTGCTGTAGACTTCGCATCTCCCCTGAAAGATTTGCTTACATATACAATGCAGGATGCTCCCTGAGAGGGACCTACTCATGGTCCAAGAAACAAAACATTTCATACCCAGTTAGAGTATATATTCCACTAATGTCTTGGGGCTAATTTTTAAGCACTAGTGAGGAAAATGCAGATAGAAGCTTAAAGAAAAGGAAATTCTCATTTGAATATATACTATGGACAATAAGTACAACTGTAAGAAGCATCACCACCTGGGACTGGCTACTGACGTCCCAGGAAAATGTCCCTTCTACTGACTGCTCAATCCAGTAATTAGTAACTGAGCCCCACCAATATCTGGGGAAAAAAAATGTTTGTTTTTAATAGTACGTTTTAAACAGGAAACAAGAACATTAGAACAGATGCTTAGGATTTTAAAACACGTTTTTAGGCCATCTCAACTACAACTTGAACAGTGTTGAATGTTTGCATTCCGAAGTAATCTTACGGCAGGACTAAAACATTTCTGGCAAGATCACTTATCCTGAGCAATTAGGCATGATTTTTACTCCCTCTAATATATATATTTTAAAAATATTGTCTAAAAACAAAAGTAACCTCTCCCTCCTTTTTTACACATCACTTCCTCAGAGAGAGAGGGTGAGGCTAAAACATTCTCATAACGAGAGAGGAGAGACCTGGAGCTACAATAGAAGGGGGACAAAAAGTCTTTATTCTGTTACCCGCACGGGAAGACACCAGCCAGTTCCGGATTCTTCTGTATCTGAATGCATATCCCCCTAGTTTGCTGCAGAGACTGGGATATTACAAGCATTCCTGTATATTGCAAACATCATCACGCTATTTTTGGGTCTGGCAGCAAGCATAGACAATTTGAAATCATAGCTCCCTCTCCCAAACAGGAGGATGGAAGTGTCTTTTTCCTAGGATAGAATAGGATAATCAGAATACTAACCCTTTAAGAGAAATTACAAGGACATCTTAGGAAAGCAGGGAATGTTCCTCAACAGTCTTCTTTTCATCTTGCCATTCAACAACTGAAATACAAATTTACCCCAATCAAGTTGCTTCCAGTTCTGTTTCTCTGGAGAAAGAGATTCCTTCCTTCAGGAATCCTCCATCGGAGCTGTGCAGGGAAAGCCCAGGCTGTGATCGCTGCTCTGCCAGGGAGAATGAGGTTCTCCTGCCAGTCTGTCGCCAGTGCAAGTGTAGCATAGCGAGCTCTCTTACAGACCCGCATCATCCTCTTGTCTTTCACAAAATGCTCAGTGAACTTTAAAGTGCTGGGAGTTAAAGCATGCGACAGGAGATGGGCTTTACTAATTACCCGAACAAGCTGGCGTTAGCTTGCTCTTCCATTGGGAAGAAAGGCTCCTGTGTTAAGTTGGATAAAACTTCACACAAAAAGTCTTCTCAGCATGAAACAAATTTAAATGATTATCCCGCATGATGGACCTTCATGCACACACATGTAGGTAGAAGATGGGCACAGAGCAGAGAAAAAGAAACAACCTGAACAGTCATGGGGTGTAATCAAGAAAAACAACCGAGGGAGCAAAGAAAGAAGGTGGTGACTGTAAGAGCATAGCATGACCACTGCTTGATTCATCTGCGCAGAGGAAAAACAACCGATTTTCCAAGCAAACAAGATATATTCCCAGCAATACCCATTCTTGCACCAGTTTCTCTAAGTGAAAGTTTTTTTTCTTTGTGTATTCATGTACAATAAAAAAAGGCAGAAGATATACACGTGCTGCATGCATCACTCAGCAGCATCAAAAGACATGCAGCACAAGGTCTTAAAAAAGACACAAAGGAGTTTTTCTCCTTTGATTATCTTCTGTGCTGTGACTTTTATTCTACATTTGCTGCTTCAGTTCACTAATGGTGAATCAGAAAGAAAACACTGATTTTCTGAACCTATAAACACCAAAAACTCTCCATGAGCAAGCACAAAGGAATGAAGAACCACCATTCGTATTGCACTCCAGACCTGCAAAGAAAGAATGAACTTCAACTTCCTCTTGTCTCCTACCCAAACAAAAATTAGACTTATAGGCTAAAAGGAACAAGCGTCAAAGGGATGGGCTAGATGACCTAACAGACCTTTTGCATCTCTAACATCTGATTCAGTGCAAAGAATCCAGACCTGTGAATCATGACACTGAGCTGAATAAGCAGTTGCAGAGCTGGAGCCAAAAGAGGCCCCTTCCAGATCTCCAAACATTTCTCTTAGGCCCCATCGCATACCGTACGCATGTAACGCGCAGGAAAGGATGATGTGTTCGAGACAGGGGAACACAAACCAGCAGGCTCTCTGCCAGCCGCTGCATCCCACAGCATATTTCTCTACAGAGATAGCAGTCTTTGGGATAAAGACAACAGCAACTGCGTGGGCAGCCGATGAAAAAGAATCCAAAACTCAGGAGCTGCAGGTAGGTGGAGGATCTGATTCACACGGTAATCACTTCTAATAGCCTGCAGTCATAAAGCCCAATACTTTCATCTCCTCAGATCTCACAAGCTAAGCAGTGTTAGTTGGATCAATATTTGCAGTGGAAGATCTCCAAGTCACACCAATGTGCACAGGAAGTGATTCCGATGAGAACCCAACTCCTACCCCGGATTCGGAGCCAAGCCAGAGCCTCCGGATGAGGTGTGGAAGGAGCCACGCTGGCAAAGCTGCCCTGGCAATCTGTACCTGGTAAAAGCAGCAGGTCACTCTGCTGTGAATGGAGTTTCCTGAATGGCTGGTCAAAGTGCAGCCCGCGCGGTCACGTTCGAATGCCTTGCAGCAGCTGGGGCGGGAGACAGCACCGATCTCCTGGCTGGTACCCAGCGCTGGGCCTTGCGTTTCTTTATGTCATGACCCAGCACGGTCCAGGGGCGCCGTGAGCCACGGTTCTAATTAACTTCACAAATTATTTAGCAGCCTAAGACTGTGAAACTCTGTCTGAAATAACAGACTGATTTTAATTAAACCTAAGGATGTGCTTAAGGAATATGTTGTTTTGCTTGAGCTGTGTCTCCTGTTAAAAATAATGTGCCATTGGACAAGTTTGAAACAAGAAACTTCCACATGCTTCAGTCTATTTTCCCTATTATTGGAATGGCCGAAAAATTAAAGACTGACAAAGTAAATACAAGCAAAACACAGTTGCCTTCTTGTTATTGAAGCAAACAGTCATACATTATCATTGTGAAAAAAAAAAAGACTTAAACAGGACAGAGACTCCACACTATAGCCAGCAGCAAAGATACTATAATGAAATAAATCACATCATTCACAACTACAAGTGCTTCAGTTTAAATGCAAAAAGGAAAAAACAAAAACCCACACAGGGAGAATAGGACTGTGTGTACTTGGATGAAACAGTACAATCTGTATCAGTGTACTGCACATGTCAACACTGCTCACACAATGAATAAAGAGGAAATGCAACACAGTCAAATAATTTTATTAATTTTCAGCATAATAAACTTTAAGTAAATGAATATACCTACAGGTCTACGTGCTATATATTATGTGTGTGTGTGTGTGTGTGTGTGTGTGTGTGTGTGTGTGTGTGTGTGTATTCTATCAAACTGCTTTGCCACAAGAAAAGAACATTTCACAGGGAAAAAAGATACAGAACAAAGGCTTAATTAAGGCTAGTAGGCAAATACTGTAATAAAACTCAAGATGATTTGGGGTCAAACAGGAGCAGACTGAGGTTTCTGAGCATCAAACTGATACTTCTGACCATTTTCATGCTCCCTCCCCAGCCGTCCAACAGGATCTTCCAATCACTTGAGTCTTACACCAATTTCAGCCAAATGTGGCAGAATGCCCAAGATGATAATTCCTTCAATGACATCCAGCAGGATGGAGGATAGCAACCAAACAAGTAGCCACACTAAAAGGAAAATGGATGCAGCCTCGCAGAGAATCCACACCAGGAGGAGCAGCCAGCTGGCTTTGGAGCACATCAGCACTGACCTGTCCCTCAGCTCATGCAGCTCTAGGCCATGAACATGTGCTGGGGATACAGAACACAAACATATAGGAAAGACTTTTAGGTCACAAGAGGTTTTTAATTGGAGAGATGCAATGGTGTTTCTCCATTAGCTTCAAGGTAAAGACAATGTCAAAGCTTGGAACTAACCCAGCATTAGTTTATTTTTGCATTAATGCTGCAGACATTAAACATGTCAATAAATATTTTTTAAACACTAGCCACATTTCTAGATAGCTCACAGACACATCCAGAAACAGTAGGTGTTAAAATAGCCCAGAAGAGCTTGTGAGAAAGCGGGGTCAGAATTGTCAAAAGATTAATTTACTTGACAAGACAGCTCTGCACGAAGTCTTGAAGAGCTGGGTAAATGCTGATGCCATAACATACTCAGGACAATATGCCATAAATAAATTCTCTGCATCAGGAAGGTCCTTATTTTTCGCCAGATAAGTCCGATCACAATGCAGAATAAGGCAAAAGCAACAAAACTTTACTGGCCTCCTGGGATATGAGGAAAGAGTCATTCCTTGGTCCTAGTTCCTTTAAAACGTCAAGGTGCAAGCCAGAGGCCCTGCCCATCCATGTACCTTCTGAAAACGGCCTGAGGAAAGAGGGATGCTGCTGTCGGTACAGTAAGAGCCCGAGGCGCTGGGAGGGACTACAGATACACCAGCACCCTCACTGCACGGCCTGTCCGCGAGACACGAGGACATGGGCACCATTGTGTGCGCACGTGTGCACCCCCAAACAGCTCTGCTTTCCCCTGCCCCTGTGCCCTGGCAGAGACCCTTCACACCAGTGCTGAGGGTCTCCACACGCACGAAGGAGAGCAGCACAACGGCGTTTTGGTGGAGTGGACACAATGTGCCACCCTTCACTCCCACCCCAAGGCAGGGTAACCAGGGTCTAGATGTGGCTCTGGACAGCTTGAGGAACAAGGAATAATAAAAACTCATTTTAAATCACTAATGCAGAGAGCTGTGATTAAAAGAATATATGGAGAATAGATCTGTTATGAAAGAGGCTGACAAAGACCATAAGAAATGCTGCTTCACAAAGTCATTTTTCACATCAGCATCTCCTTTTATAGCACAGAATAGATGTGTGGCTGCACTCAGGATACCCTAGTTGAAAGCCCAGAAGCAGGATAAGAACAAAAGTGTTTTTACGTCAACAGAAAGGTATACTTTTTTCTCCTTTCCCTTTTTCTCCCTTACACAAACACATTATGCACTGCCAAAAAAAAAAAAAAAAAAAAGAGAGAGAGAGAGAGAGAGAGAAAATGAGAATGAAAATGGATCAGTTAAAGCCTCCAGGAAAGATAACCTTCAAAGGAAATTTAGCAGAAAATTGAAGAAAATACAAGTTGAGATTTCTCTTGTACCTCATGGCTAGAGAAGTAGATAAGTAGGAGAAAACGCTGCAAGCACCACTGCTCTTTTTTTCTCATGACAAGAGAAAAAGCCTGAGATACATGAAATCAATTCCAAAGGGAAAAAGATAATAGGAAATTAGAAATACCATGAATAGGTTTGAAGTCTAGTGCTTCTGAACACACATCATTGACACATCCGAGAGAGAATCTGTGCGAGAGAAACTTACTGTAGGAGAAGTCACCGACCAACTATCAGACTTTCGGAAACTTTGTTCCTGTGATTATAGGTGGGTAAACAGATGTATACCGCCCAACATTTCAAGCTCGAGGCAACCAAATATTGCTATGCTAATGCCCGGAAAGCAATTCTGCCTTGTGTCAACTTGTTGCCATCAGCATAAGGAAAGGAGAATCTGGGTTACAGGAAAAAAACAGATAAAAATATCTAATAGTAATAGCTGGAAATTAACATCAACTCTGAGAAAGAGCACTATATTCAGCAGAATACAAGCGAGAAGCTGGATTGGCAGAGCCTCAGAGGACCCCCTGACTACACAGTCTTGATTCGGCAAAGGGAGAGAAACCAGCAGTCTTCTTTACAATTCTGGGCTTAATTAATTTTCCTGCTATGGCAGTGTGTCCTCAATGTGGAAAATCTGCTGGAGGGTGAAGAAGGCAGAGAGAGGAAAGTGAGATTGCCTTCCTTAAGCCAGAGGGGAGGGAAGGGTTGGCAGAAACCCAGCGCTGCTGGTGTGCGAGGGAGCAGCGTGCGAGTGTCGCACCCCTGCCCCCTTGCAGGACCTGCCGCCCCATCTCTGGGGAGCCCAGCGGGCCCGCAGAGCGAGAGCTGAGCCCAACAGCAGGAATCTTAACCAAGGGTAGCCATGGAAACCGGGCACCTCCCAGGAAAAGGCGCTTTTCTGCAACATCAAGGGACTTGCTGGTTGCGCCTCATTTTCTCGCTCATGCACTTCTACTGTAAACAAGGAAAATGCAGCATTAGCGCTTTTAGGATGACATTTGCCAATGACCTGAATCCTTTAGAACAGTCTTATCACTGATAAGATACCCGTTTGGAGAGCAAGTGGACGTCTTTCCAGTTTCACAGTTTCCTTCCACCAGTGCCAGCCTATGAGCAGTGTTGGAAGCAACCTCACAAAAACAAATAAATCTTTCAACAATAAGTTGTAGATTAAAAGCCTAGGAGACTCCCTTGTGACCCAGGCAGGAATAAGAGCATTACAGAGAGGCCTCAAGGCTGGTGGTGCAGAAAGTTTAGTCACTAGAGACACGAGTTCATATTTGATGCATCAGCAGAGGTGAAATGGGCTTATGGTCCTCAGACACCTCAGGGATTTGCTCTTATTACAACACCTGCGTGGCAGCAGTTTCCTGATGATCAGAGCCTGAGGACCGGAATAATGGATGAGCAGGAGCAATGGAGGTTCTGCAGCAGGGAGATTCTCCAGCCTGCACTTGCTTTGTCTCTATTATCAAATGTACTATAAATTTATTTTTTAAATTAAACCTAAATTTTCCTTTAGGTTTAAATGCCAGCTACACTTGTGAGATCAGCAAAACAATAATCAAAATGGACTACAACTAGAACTAGATCTGACCCGTAAAAGAGATGTACTTCCTCTTCATCTCTTTCAGAACCTGGCAACATGTCTGCATCCATTAGTACTCACTTTGAGAAGCACAAATACATTTTCCCATAGACATCCAGATTTATAGAAGCAGCACAAGGACACATGTTGTAATGGACAGCATGTATGTGAAGTGCATATGTGGGTAGTCTGCTCAGCTGCCATTGACAAGAAACAAGTTCCATAATGGCTTGATTAGAAAACACTTGCCTTCTTTACAAAGCTGCTTCTTCCAATGATGCCTCACACAGTGAGAGAGAGAAGAAAAAAAAACAAAACAAAGCAAAAAAACCCAGATTATTTTAGTAGTAGGCAGTCCTATACTGTGCCGTAGTGCAGGCCAAAGCAGCACAAAATAGGAAACAAAAAGCAAACAGCAGAACAGTCCCTCGAGCAGCAGCGGTCTCCTCTTCCATACGCTCACCCAGCACAATTGCAGTCCCCAGAAGAGCTGGCCGTGTATCACACTCCACTGCTGCCCCGTGAGACCAGCAGCTGCCAGGACCTCAGGTGCAAACATTAACCTGATAAAGTGGGAGTAATCTGATTTAAAGTGTAACACTTTCTCACAGTCAGTTGAAACTGAGATAAGAACACTGCCACAGGATTCACACTTTGTATAAGGCTTTGAATAAATAAGTCTGAGTCCACTTATATTAAAAACAGGGTAAAAATAAAGCTAACAATGTGGGTGGATAAATGGACTTTTCTCCTACAGTTTAATTTAGATTCAGTGTCAGCTAAGTCATTTTCCTAATTTACAACCTCTGGCTTCTCCATAATTACCATGTTGTGAAATGAGCAAGAACAGGTAGTATATGCCCATGGGGAAGAATTACATCTAGTGACCCCATAATGATCCAGCATGGGGAAGAAGCAATAAAAGAACTCACAGTATTCATTAATGAATAAGATCAGTAAGAAAGGAGGAAGCTACAGTTAATGAGTGTAGATAAGATTTAGACACACAAGCTGTAGGCAGAATTAGCCAGTGGTTTTATTCCAGCAACAGACTTAGCCATAAAGCATTTCATTAGAGACAATTATCTGAATCCTCATCATCATTCATCATCTGAAAAATCCCCAAACTCTCCATCAGCAGAATACTGGACAGAAAATTATTTTAGAATACTCTGCCTCTGAAGTACAGTGTAAAGATATGTTGTTAGCTCTTAGACATGAAACACATTCTGCTAAAAGCTGATCTTAACCTCATGCGATCTCAACGTTGCAGTTTCCATCTGTTTCTCCCCAGCACTGCTGAACTGATCTCTCTCTGTAGACGATCACAATCCTCTTTCAATACTGCATTCTCTTTTTTCCATCTGCTATTCCCTGGTTTCATTCTCACAGTCCTTTGCAACTCAGGGGATAAGAACATAACACGACACTAGGTAAAGGGAAGACAAACACTAACTGAAGTTTATGTTACACTCCTCTGGTACCTGGTCTCAGTGGCACACCACAGCAGGAAAACCTGGCTGGCACATTAGACACATACCACCCCCCTCTCCACTAACAATTAGAGACAAAGAAAGATGAGGCTCAAAACACAACTTTATGAGGACAAGAAGTTCATCTAATTAGAACGTTCGGCTAAGGAACAATGAGGGGCAGGTTTTGGTAAAGGCAGCTTTCCCTTTTCCAGGACAGTTTGAACTCATTAACCTGTGCCTCCATACTTGGGTATTTGCACCTGCGACTCATTGGTAGCCACAAACACTTAAATGTGTGTTCACAGTTGGATGCTGGGATACAGAATTAGGGAATAAGCTTTAGCTGCTCCAGTATCATTAGAGAATGTAATGTTACATAGCTCTCTCCTGCCTTCTTAACACTCCTATCTATGAGGATTAAACATATATTTGCTCCTAGTGAGTAATTACATTTGGTATCAAAATGTGTTGGTGCATTCTGCTACAAAAGGCTATAATAATAGCTGTCATTTTCTTCCAAGTCCCACAGTAAGCAACTACATGAGAAACATTTCCCCTTGACCATGGGGACTAGACAGCCATCAGTGATATAAATCACTAGGAAATTGTAATTTATCCAGAAAACAAAGACTACTAAGTCTTTGCATTTAAAAGATTTTAACTAAAAGTAGTCTTATGATAGTTATGAACATTATTACCAGAAGATGACATGTGGATGATTAGTGTTTTCACTGTATATTAAAGTCCTTGGCTGATAATTAAGAAGGGGCCACCTTTAGTTAACTTTAAGGCACATTCTCTTCTTACGTTCAGACATACCAATAGAAGCTAATATCTCACACACTCATTTAATCTCTCATCAATCTGCTAGATGAAGAATTGCTATGTCTTTTTTTCCTTTTTTTCCCCTAAAATCCCATTAGAATTTAATAAATTCTTTCAGATGAAAGGTAATTTTGAATGATTCACCTGAACAAAATAACAAACCTACATCTCCAAAATGCCATTGGGGTGAGGTCAGGCAGAGAATGAGTCTGCCAGGATAAATGACTCCATTTGTCTCCTGTCTGAATCCTTGACTTCAAGCAGAGAAAATACTTCCATAAGATTATGGGTTTGACAGAAATGGAAAAAGTGGATTGATTTTTAATTTTCAGCAAAAGTTTAAGGAATTTAGAAAAATAGGTTCTTTAAAGAAGCTTCAGTTACAGAGTTTGTGCCGTGTGCATGGCTAAGTGCACATGCCTGTGTTTTTACTGCTATAGGAGAATCAAGGACAACCCTTCTCTTTTTTTTTTAATATATGGCTATTACATGCAGTCATGAATATTTAAGTAAACAGACAGCCCCTGTATTTCAAAATCCAACACAGTTCTTGGCAAATAACCTGGAATCTCCTTGGATGATGACTCTAATGCAGAAAGTGCAGAAACAAGTATGGAAACAGGCTTTTAAGACCCAAACCAAACACCAAGCCCACTTCAAATACTATTTTAAAACAAATCCAGCACATGTCCATTGAAATTCAACCTCACATTAATTCTCAAGTCTGCAGACAATCCCAAAGGCTGGCCCTAAGGATATCAGCTGAGGCCCTGGCTCCCATACAGTTGGTGACAAGTGCTACTCAACCATGGGAAATATGTAGCCCTAAGATACTACAAAGAGTGCATTAGAAGAAAAATCATTTGAGATGGTCTTAAAAATAGTATCGCGCCCTTCCTTATGCTGTGAGGACAGAACCTTTGCAGAAACACCTGAAATTGAGAAGTCAGACTAGCCAGAGGGACATGAAGCACAACTCAAGCATAGGCCAAGCAGCCAGCTGCTGCAGGGGCAGGCTGGTAGAGCAGCCTCAGCCCCACTGCATGCCTGTCTCTCCTAGAGTCAAAACCAGCTCAGCTCACCCAGGCCTGCACTGTGGCCACCCCCCAAGGACAACGTGGGTCCCTTGGCATGATAATTACTACTGGAGCTTGTTAGTAACCGTTAGATTCCTCTGTAAACACTGTCCACGGCCTCACAAGCAGTAGAGGTTATAGGACTTCCTGCCCAAGCTCCCCTTGTCCCTTCTCCCAGATCATTCGTTTCCTTCCCTCTCTTATGAGGGGTGACTG
>JAUBOD010000589.1:1732566-1742788 GCA_032353885.1 Nothura maculosa
GAGCCCCCGCTACGGCGGCTCCCGGCGATGGTGAGTGGCGCGGAGGGGGCGCCCGCCCGGGCGGGTGGCGGCGGCGGTGCCGGCCCGACCCGGCCCGGTCCGCGGGGCGGCAGCGACTCCCCCGCCCCGCCCGCCCCAACGGCGGCCGTGCTGCGGAGCCCGCGCGTTCTCCCCTTCCGAGGCGTGCGGGGAGGAATGTGTGTGGAAACGTATGCGCTTGGAGTTGCTTATGTTCTTAAGGAAGAAGCCTGAAGTATTGTTTTGATACTCGGTAAAAAGAAGCATTTCAGTGTAGTTTTTATGTTTCGTTAGCAGGAGTTGCTTAGGTAACTTGCAATCTGTCCGTGCTGCGCCCTGCGAGAGGGGCCAGCTTTGCCTTTCTCCCTGTTTAAATCTCTGTTTCACTGATGCCGTTCTGCTCCACGGCTTGGGGCTTTGCCTCCTGAGGTAACAAGTCTGGGGGGAAAGATAGACAGTGTTATCAAAACCGCCAACTTCGTTCTCTATCACTGAGCTATCGAAACTTCCTTTGAAGCACTCTTAAACAGAAATAGCCTTTTTCCATCTAACTGGTGAGTGACTTGGTATGATAAAAGTTGAGAAAGTATCATGGCAAAATAAAAGCTCTAACTTAGATTTTTTTCTCTTTGTAGAAATATCCTAATCTAGTGATAGCTACTTTATTAATAGTATAGTTTAGCTAATTAGCTTTAATTTAAGGGAGTGTTGTCATGAAATATTGGAAAATAAGAGTGTTTTTTTTCACTTTTAACTCTCTTGGAATGGGAGGGTTTGGAATATTGCAGGGAAATAGGATTATGGTACAAGCAGGTGACCCTGGTGGCAAGGTTCTGGTGCAGGTGTGTGGGGCCCCCATCAGCTTGGGCTGACTCTCCTTATGCCAGGTGACACCTCCATCTTAGTAGAGGTCTGGAGAAGGGCTGGCTAAGCAGGGACTGCTCCTGCAGTGAGTGTGTAGCTGCAGTTAAAGCTCTGTGCAGATGGCTCTACACTGTGTGTGTGTCAATAGGTGTAAATGTGGTATACCTGCATATCTGTATAATCTTATGTGTGTATGATATGTGAACATGTACATGAAATGAACTGGAGAGAAAAATACCTCCTCCCATCCTCAGAGCTCATATTCATTCAATACCATAGAGCTTAGCTCTGTCATTAAAGCAGCTATAGCTTCCTTACCTATAATCCTTCCCAATTTAGTGGCAGGGAAATTGGTTTGGATGTTTGGGCTCTTCTAGCCCTTTGTTAGGGCTGCATCTCTCTTCTTGCTTGTGCTTGTACCATGCCCTTTATTATGAGAGTAACAATAAGCAAGCTGTAGGATTTGTCCAGGATACAGCAAATGATTTTTATTTCTTTTTAACTTCATAGCTACTGGAGCTGATAATGACCTCCATATAAACCAAGCTGTAGTATTTATTGAAGATGCCATACAGGTAAATTTAACTTGTTTCCTAGCTATTATATTTGCCATGATGGATATTTGCTCTGCCTTCTTACTTTTAGTTTTCCCTCTGTTCAAGCAGCTTCTACAAAACATGATCCTTTTTTTCACAAAGCAAAACTGGAGTTCTTCATTCCTTTGATATTCAAGTTTCACTGAACTTCTGCCTAGGAATAACATGTTTTTTCACACGGTAATTATGTTGAAATATACAATATCTTCTCAAACTTCTTGATAGGAAAGCTGATTTGTTTTTGTTTGTTTAAGAATGACTGACTCTATTGTTATGGGAAACTAGCTGAGCAAGCCCTGTAATTTGCCTCTAAACCCAGCTACTTGCGTAACTTAAGAGCTGGTGAATTATGAGGTTGGCTTCAGGCAAGGCACTGAAATTTTATTACTTTATTGCCTCTGGAAGCTTTCCTACATATTTTTTTGCCTTTATTTGCATATATAGGCACTTTTTGGCATGATCTAAAATCCTATTACCTTCTTGATATTAGCTGGGATAGTGGGAATGCTGGAAGACATTTCCTGAGCTCTATTGATGTATTCAAATAACTTCTCTGGGAGATTTCTGAGGATCATCAGATGCATTTAAGATGTGTGTGTGTTTCTGGAGTTGATAATACCTCCTGGAGGAGGCAGAGCAAGAGGGGCGCCAGAGCAGATTATGGCAGAAACAGGTTTGTTCTGAAGGATGGGCCTTAACCTAAGGCATCTTTTGTTTGGGCATTTAAGTTGAAATCCAGGCTAAGTCTTGTTTTCAGAACTAAATAGTTTGCACCTGGCACCTAGTAAAGACTAAAGATGACCCTTAACTAGAAGGAATGCTGGAGAAGGGAACTAACTGGCTGCACCTGTCCAGGGGGTGGAGTAAACAACAGGCCCTGAATAATTGACTGCAGTTGCTGTTATTTGTTAGGTGGTAGTAGTAACACTTGTTTCAGGCGGTGGCAGCAAAGCTGGATTATCTGAGCAGCAGTTACTATGTCGTCATTAGACTAAGAAGGTACAACCGTTTGTGGATGCTGCATTGATAATACGTACAGTCAGTTCTGTATCTTAATGTGAAACTGGAAGTGTGTCAAGATTTGAACTGTTGATTACTTTGGCTTTCTGTTAGTAACTTGATCCTCCTTTTTGAGGCATAGACCAAATATAATATCCAAATCGTGCTTTTTGCTTTCAGTATCGGTCTATAAATCACCGTGTGGACTCAAAATCCCTATGGCTTTATCGATGGTATTACTCAAGAATTTGCCAATGGTAAGAACTTGATATTCTTTTTCCATTTCTAGTTTAGAAACAAATTTTAAACAATTTATTCTTCATCTCTTTCAGTGTATCAGGTAATTAGGTTTTTATCTTTAAAAGAACTTGCTCAATGAAATAGATGATTATGTATGCATGTGTTAGAAGCAGAAAGTGACAAGACGTGCCAAGCTGTGGTCACGCCAAAGACTCCTTGGAGTGCTGTGGAATGGTTGATGTTTGGCATGAGTGGTGGGTTTACAGATGCATATGTTCAAATTTATCAAGTTTACTTTTCTAGCTGTGTTGTATAACAGTAAGATGGTATGCCAGTGTGAGCTTCAAAAGGAATGCTGCCTCATTTGATTGTCAGTATCTTAACAGATAAAGACCACAGAATCTGAAGTGTTATGTTTTGGTGTAAGCCGTTTGTGTGACATATACCATTATGAAAATTCATAATCAATTTGCTGTACTCTAAATGTTTTTTTTATCTGTTATTCCTCTGACTGATATGTCTATATGTGTTTTTTTACCTGTATCCAAACAGGATTTTGGGTTTAACCATTACAGTGATACTGGCTTTGGCTTTTGTTGAAACGCCTTCGTCACTTACTGTCACCTCAGATGTACGATATCGCCGCCCCCCTTGGGATCCCCCGTGTGGCCTAACAGAAAGTATTGAGCTGCTTTGCTTCCTTGTGTTTGTGCTGGATGTATCGGTGAAGGTGAGCGTCACTCCGGTTTGATGTTGAAATATTGAGTTTGCTGGACAACTGAATACAGATAGTGTATTTTTTTCTTATTTGTGCATTGGGAAAAATGGCTTATAAATATTATGCATGTTTTATTGCTTTTTGAGTAGTGATATAATTTTAAATATTTGAAAAAGTATCAGTTCTGACTGCTGGAATATATTATAAAAACACTTTTTTTTCCCCAGAGTTATTTAATTGGATGGGAAGAATTTTGCAAGACTAAATGGCTGATGGCTTATATCCTGACATTAATTGTTTCGCTTACTGATTGGATTGTATCACTGAGCTTTTTGTGCACAGAGGTAAGACCTGCCTGCCACTTCATATAGAAGGAATCAGCAGGGTAGCTATGGAGAGAGAAGAAAAGGAGGAGAAGCTGCAAGGGCTTATCAAGTAGTAGGCCTTGTGTGATACGGTGGTAAATTAAACAGAGGATGAAATGGTTCATTTTCAGGCTCCGGCTGGAGAATATTTAAAAATGCATCTGTAAAATTAAATGAAGACTTGTTATAACTGGCCTGTTAGCTTTTAAAAATAAAAAGAATCATAGTTGCATAGAAATTTTGTCATACAGTTCGAGATAATTATGTTCTCTACTTGATTCAACTGCATTACATTTGCCTAAATGTACAAATATAATGAAAATGATTTCCCAGTAAAAGGTAATTGCACAATGTAACTGCTTTCTAAGAAACAGCTGACATATTCAAAATAATTGTAAGTTTTCAAGTCATTATCAATGGTCTACCTGTGTGTGTATATATATATATATCAAACCTTTGTGCAGCTTGGCAGGATTATCAACTGCATCCAACCTGATCATGGTTATTTTGATGGTCCAATGTTTAGTTTTCTGTGCTTTAGTGATCGCTATGGACCAGGATGTGATTCAAAAAAAAAAAAAAAAAAACCACTTTAAATCTTGAAAAAACACATTGCTGGAGTTCATAAGCACCTAATCTGCTTTGAATGTATGCATGTGTCATTTAAAACAAAATAAATACAATGTGTCCAACGTGGTTGGTTAATTAGGCTGAACATTGTGTTTACAGAGTGGGCATGTGTTTTGGAAAGAAGTCACAAAGAAATCTTATAGCGTGATAATGGGCAAATAACTGAGCAGGACCTTTCACTACCAAGTGTGGCAGAAGGGATACTTTAAGTGCTGGCTTCTATAAATAAGGAAATAGTGATGAAGAAAGTGATTTCTGATGTTGTTAATGTACTTAGGAAGATAATTAGTAAAATGCTGTATTTTAAAATATTTGAATATGCCTATGAATCATGAATGACTAGAAGACTGGAAAAAGTATCTTGAATGCAAGAAAACAAAATTAATTGCTTTACCTTATGCTAAAGAAAACTGAGATCATCCCTTTTTTGATTCTTGTCAGAAGGAGAAACTACTGGGTAGTTTCTTTAGTGAAGAAAGGGAGGAAAAAAGACAGAAGGATGAATGGCTCAAAAGAGAAAATTGGACAAATATAATTTCAAAATGTGAGAGTAGTTGCTGGTGATTCACTTAAAATGGATCTTGGCAGAATTTATGAAATACTCCTGACCTTTTGTTGTATTTATGCAGCAATGAACTTGAATTATTTATGACAGGCCTCTATATTTGTAAAATTTCCCTTTTATTTCATGTGACTTGAATGGGACAGATTCGAACATAGCTTTTGTGTAACATGGTTGATTTTGTTCCTATGTTAGTTCTTAAATTTGAAACCAACTTGCCTTAATTATTTATGATACTAATCGTACAGAAACTCCATATCTGATCGGTGGTTGTTTTTGTTTGTTTTTTTTGCAGACTGTGAGAATAAGAAGAATTCTTCGCCCTTTCTTTCTCCTTCAAAATTCTTCTATGATGAAGAAAACATTAAAAAGCATCAACAGCACTTTGCCTGAAATGGCAAGGTAGGTAATAGCATAAAATCCCTTTCACAGCAAGTGTCTGGTTGGCGTCAGGATGAGTGTGTAATCTGTGTAACTTGATGGTCTAGCTGAGGTAAGTGGGTTGGTGAAATCTGATGGTGATGACCTGAGGGTTATAGGAATTGCTTTCCAAGTGTGTTCTAAATTTTTCACATGGAATATGTAATATGACTTTGATTGAATGTCAGATACCTTTTTTGATGCTAATTGTGTGTGAGTGTTTAATTCTGGAGTGTTATATACA
This sequence comes from Nothura maculosa, assembly GCA_032353885.1. NCBI lineage: Eukaryota > Metazoa > Chordata > Aves > Tinamiformes > Tinamidae > Nothura > Nothura maculosa. The sequence continues at coordinate 1,738,223 of JAUBOD010000589.1, forward strand.
GCTTTTTATAAGGGGGGAAAAAATGAAATGTCAGCTAGCTGAAGGTCTGCATCATGTTTTCCAGAACAGTCTCTGTGATGTAGATGGGGATTGACACAGTATGCCTCTTCATGCTCATCTTCTGCAAAGTACTATACTTCTGTGTTAAATTCTAAAGAGTTCTAGCAATATATGTCTAAATCCTGTTGTCCTAGTAAGACATTTTGAACTGGGAATCCAGCAGTGGAGGTCATAACCAGAGAGTATGATGCTTTCTGAAGGGAACTTCCTATGCATATGGATTATTTATATGTACTGTTTATAAAACTGTCACTTTTGTAACTCAATCCCAGGAGAATCAAAAGTGTATGCAAGCTGAGATATTGTATCTTGATCTAAGACTTAAATATGGTCCTAGCTTTAGAAAAGCAGATGCTGGAATCTCATTGACCTCACTACAAAGTGGTCCTAAACGGAGTAGAACATTCTTTGTTTGGTCCCTTCAATCAAGACCTAGATGATCTTCTCTTATCTCTGTTTATTTCCTTAAATAGTATACAGTTTTTTTATATGTTGTCCTTTGTGTCCTTTGTAAAAGAGCTGATGTTGATGCATCTGTTTTCTTTCTGATAGTGTTGTTCTGCTACTAGCTGTTCATCTGTCTCTCTTTACCATGTTTGCCATGCTGCTGTTTGCTCGAACAAAGGTAACTAGTTATTTTTATGATGTGGTAGATCTGTGTGTGTGTGTGTGTGTGTGTGTGTGTGTATTTTACTTGTGTGGTTTTTTTCTCCTCACCTTTAGTAACAGCTGCATATATGACTTTCTACTTGGACTGGTGAAATCTGTTTTCCATAAAAAGGTGGCTTTATTTCACCAGACTGTCTGAAATCAGTTTTAAGTCTATTTAGAATCTTTTAAATTGTCCATGTTACCAATGCATAGTGCTATTGGCAAAGGTGTGCATTAGAAGACCTCTCAGAACAGTGTTAGTTGTTAAACCTCTCTCTGAGAATGATGTTTTTTCCCTCATCAGACTGTATTTTGTTTTTAAAGTGGAAAAAAAAACTCTTCCTATCCCATAACTTGTTTTTTTCCGAACTTTTGCTGTGTTACATAATTTTAAAATTGGTCTAGCTCTGGTACTTAGGTCATGCATACATGGCTGGGTGCTGCAGTCCTGTCAGCCTCCTTATTTGCTCATTTTGGTGTTTCTTGCGTTGCTGCTATTTAGGTTGTTCTTAGTTGTGAAATTTGAAATCTGCTTGTAGCTGAAGCTCCCCTATATAAGGGGGACTTGACTTTCCTTGTTTCTAATGAAACTTTCCATCCTGTTTTCTGGAAGAGTTTTCATGTTATGTTTTTATGTCCCTCATGTTTTCTTTTCCTTATCTGTGCTTATTTCACTTAATTTCTTCTATTTACATGTCCTGTAGTCTCTTGGTACTTGTTTCTTTGACCATGCCTTTCTAGTTTATCACCTCATTGTCCTGCTCCTTTGTTTTTTTTCTTCTTCTATTTCTTCTTTTCCTGTTTTCCCAAAAACCTATTTGAAGTTTTGTGGTTAAGATGTTTTTTGTGTTTCAGTGCTTTGGTGTGTTATCTCTTCCTGTAATATTTCGTCTAACTTGTTTCCTCCCTTTTTAGGCTTTCTCTAAAAGTGTTCTTACGATCACCTAGATTTTGTTGCATACTTCTCCCAGTAATTTCCTTTATCTCAGTTTTGTACTGTTTATTTTGGTGTAATTTGCATTCAAGTTGCTACAGTTTTTCTTATGACCAGCAAATCTCTTGAATTCCTGAATTTCAGAATATCTGGAATTATAAGCAGCAATCTTTACCTTCCTCACATGTGGTCACAGCACACAGCTTTACAGTGTGTGATATAAGCTACAGTGTAGTAAGGGGTGGGCTGTCCTTGCACTGATGCTTCATGCACATCTTCGCCTACTTCACTGAAAAGAGATCTAAAATTTGCTTGTGCAAATCTCGAGTTTTCTGTAATTATAAATACAGTTCTCAGCTCATACATAGGTGATCAGAAATAGGAGAAAATGACTGTTCCTAGCAGTGCAAGTAGCTTTTGTGTAAATAACTAAGTTGGAGGGTGTCAATTTTATTTGGAACTCAAAGGGGAAGTGAAAGTGGCATAACCTATGCAGGGAATGTACCAGTTAAGCTGCAGATGCCTGAGAGCATCCATCAAGCTTTACTCAAACACAGCAGTAACAAAATTGGTTCTTTATTTGCTGAGGAATTATCTAGTTGTCAGCAGCTCTGTTTTGTTTCTTTACTTTGGTATAGACAAGATAGATTTTAATTCTATTCTCAAATAGTTATGGCTTTGGACAAGTTCTTGAGCAGTGTAAGTGCTCAAGAGTGATATTAAATGGTCTTCCACGTCAGAATGAAGTGCAGTATGACTGGAATAAAAAAGCATGGAACTTTATAAGACCAAAGACTAGTCTGTTAGTCAATGCTCAAAGTCTCTTATGGTTTTGATTTTCATCATGGCTAGGGGGTCCTGATAGCTCCCATACCCCAGTAGTTTTGGCAGATGAAGAAATACACACAGAATGGCTTTTGGCTCCAGTACCATTCACTTGTGACATTATTGTCACCTTCCTGGCTCTGAGGCATAGCTAGACTTCACTTATTTCAAATCTCCTGTGTCTGATTGTTGTCTTGTGATTTGTTCATGATTTAGATCTGTGTTTAAGAAGCATGTTTTTTATCTTATTTCTTTGGTAACGCACAGTCTTAATGATTCTTCGGTGCTGTTTTGGTAAAGATTAACATCTCTTTGACTAGGATGGCCAGCAGGATAAGGAATGGGTGGGATATTTTCGGAATTTGCCAGATTCACTGACTTCACTGCTGGTGCTGCTAACTACTGCAAATAATCCTGATGGTGAGCCATCTGTTTTGGAAATAACTCCCATCTCTCTTCTATAAATAGTAGACTAAGATATCTCCAGACTATTATACCTGTTTTGTTTTCTTTTTAGCTGATAGCTCTCCTCCTTGCTGGAAGAATATTTCACAAATATATTGCATGCCTTTAGCTCTGAAGACTTCTGTATTTCCTTTAGTATAACTTGAATATACAACTCTGAGGTAGAGCTGTGCCAAGTCTTTGCTACTTTGCAAATATAGGTAGAAGTTTCCTGCCTTTTCCCCTTAGCATAAAATTCTCATTTTCCTTTGTTTTTTGTCTCTTATACAGTGATGATTCCTGCATATTCTAAGAATCGAGCCTATTCAATTTTCTTTATACTCTTCACTGTGTTAGGTACGTTGCCTCTTGTCTGTAGCATTTTAAATGTACTGTAAACTGCACTGAGAATTTATACATGTATCAACTAAAGCTTATTTTTGTTTTTCTAGAAATATTAAACTGGTTATTCTGTTTTCTTCTGACTAACCTATAGTGTCATTGAGGTGCTCAAAAACCTTTTATACAACAGTATATTCAAACTTTTTTGGAAATCAAACTCTGGAAACCTGACTTTGAGTTTTAAGATATGATTAACTTAAACACTGAAATATCTTTTTCGACTCTTCATATGGAGGGAGGAGTCAATTTTAGAAGTCTTTATTAGTTTCTACGTTGACCACAACTGTTTTTGGAGGAAGGGTTGCTTTGTAGCTTGGCTCATTGTTTGGGGAGTATACTTGATTTGTCAGCCAAGTGGGACTTTTCTGTGCTAATGGTGAAACCTTTCTAATACTGTTTCAAAAGAAAGAAGTTAGAATTCATGTTTAGTACTTCCCAAAATGTGGAAATGTTGAGTTAAAATAGTGACCTGACCTAGAATAAGATAAATGATATACCTTTGAGAAACAAAAATCTATTGCATTATTTTTTTCACTGCTTTTATTTTTTTTTCCAAAAGGCAACTTGTTTCTGATGAACTTACTGACAGCAATAATATATAACCAGTTTAGAGGGTATCTTCTGGTAAGTAAAGTGCTCCCAATTTGTGTGTCCTACCTTTTGAACTGTAAAGTTCTGTGCATTGTAAGTTTAAATTGTCTAATAATCAGCAGTGTATTCATTCCTGTTGTAGATAGTGATTCAAAAGACTAAAGGTTCTTTAGGTTAATGAGGTTCATTCTTTAGACTGGTGTCCATTTCTTCCCCCTGTGCTATTGTAGCTTGTTCTTTTCGTGTAAGAGAACTCTTCACTCATACCCTTGTGCCTCTGCTGAGATATACAGCTTTGCCAATATTAAGACACTTATTAAAAACCATGTGTGAGTAAGGACAAGTGACTTAAGCTTGGTCCGTATGTGGAGAACATCTTTTACTATTTTAATAGATATTCTAAATTGTAAAACTTATTATCTTTGAGAAGCATAGTATGAAAAGATTTCAATAAAAAAGAAATGATGACTGAAATGTCTTTCCTTGTTTTGATATTTTACTTTGAGATTACTAGGATGATGACAGTGAATGTATAGAAGGTAGATTTGAGACTTGTACTTGACTTTACCAGGAGCAGTTGCCTTTTAAACTAGGATTTTGGAAATCTAGCATGGTGATAGCCTGTTTCTTGTGTGCCAATGCAAGCCCTAATTGTTATG
>JAUBOD010000589.1:1742888-1757134 GCA_032353885.1 Nothura maculosa
TTTTAAACTAGGATTTTGGAAATCTAGCATGGTGATAGCCTGTTTCTTGTGTGCCAATGCAAGCCCTAATTGTTATGGGATACTTGATATAATTTTGAATTAGTTTGAAACCACTGAATGGCTGCAAGACTTGAATTCTCTGGAAGTGCTTGGGCAGCAGATGATAAGGAACTGCTGATCCGTTTTGTTGCTTAATCTTTTTGTGCTATGATGTTGAAATGAATTGCTGCCTGACAGAGTGATTAATCTTGTCAGAAATCCCTTTCAAGTAAGAGGAAAATGTGCTCACTCTCCATGTGATGTGCTAGTGTCATGGTTTTCATGATTCCGGAAAATGCCTGAGGGTGTGTGGTTCTTCCCTTTTTTGGAGTGTCAATTGCATGTGCAGTGTAAAGAGTGTAGGGTTTTCTTTTTTTCCTCCCTTCTTCCTATATATCTGTAGGAGAGAAGTGAAGGCTGAAGTAAGAGTACTTTGCAAATTGTGCAAATGGAAGTGAAATCTGTGGTGGCAATTGATTTCTTGGTTTTGAACTCATTACAAAAAGATTTCCTGTTGCTTAAATGAAAAAATGTTGTAGGCTTTGTTATATTAATTACTATAGTTGTTTAGAAAATTATTATCTTGATTTCATTTACAGGAAAGGGTGTAAGTGCTTTTGTTTCCTGGAAGATATACTGTAGTTGAACTATCTGAAAGGACTTGTCATGAACCTAGACAAAAATATTTTAGGAAGTAGGGACAATGCAAGTCAAATGAAAGATCATCTCAGTTCCAAGTGTAAAGGTTCTCCAAGAAGAGAGAACTTGTGAATTTTCCTTCCAATACAAAAAAAGGCAACTGATTAGATGAGGATTAGGAGACTGCAGAGTTGAAGCTGGAGATCTCCAAAGCTGGATTTATCACTAGTGAATAGAAAACATGCACATCAGTTCAGTGAATAAAATATGCTGATTATGAGTTTTAACTGGACCATAGACTAGGTATTAAAATGCTTGTCTTATAGAATTCCTTAAGCCTTCGAGAGCAGTGAATGTGGGACAGTGAGCAGGGCTTGGGAAAAAGGCAAAGCAGTTCTAGTACAGCTCCAGATTAAAGGGTGAGTTTTGGACAGAAACTTTGAACAATGTTAAATGGGAGAAACAACCTCCTTGTGAGAGAAGTACATAAACATACAGAGAAGGTTCTGCTTTCCTTTTTCTTATCTGTTCCTTCCCTCCCTTCATTTTTCTCTCATGTGAGAGCATACCCCAATCTGACTTCTGGTAAGGTAACTGAGAGGCATATTGAAGATGTTTATCATAAAGAATTTAAGTACAAAAAACTTGATGCATCTAATTTGTGTGTTTTGTTAGAAATGCAAGTTGTTTAACTCATGTCAGTTTGTAGTAGTCAAATTTGATGCCATCATCTCTAAAATAACCTGTGAAGGCCAAAATTAAAAATAAATCCTGGCCCAGATGTTTGCTTGCGCTTGCCTGCTTGCTGCCTTCTGTTTATGCAGAGCTCTTAGGAGTGAGTGCAGCTCTTATTTCAGCTACAAATGTGATACTGAGGGGTGCTTCAGAGGATCAATTTTTCGGCTGATCAGGGGCCCTAATTCTGCAGCAGGGAGAAGGAAAGCCCTGCCCTCCCCAAGGCCTCTTGGTAGGAATGGACATGGCTGATTTCCACCATTGCTTTAGTGGAATTCCTCTAAAATATTCTATTGAGCCTGACCCACTGTATGGGCAACTGAACTGCCTCATGGTGGGTTTTTGGGAGAGGGACAGAGGAAAGTAATAGTTTGCTCCTCTGACGATGATTTATAATTATATGGATAAAGCTCATTCTGAGGCTTACAGCAGGTTTTGTTGGAGGTCTGGGCAAATAATTTAGTAGTCTTTTTCATTTCACCTAGTTGTATTTTTTTTAAGCAAGTTTTTTCTTTCTTGGTGTTTTTACTATGCAGAAATCTGTTCAGTCTTCCCTCTTCAGGAGACGTGTAGGAATCCGGGCTGCATTTGAAGTACTCTGTCTAATGGAAGAAACCCCTGCTAATGCCCAAGAGTAAGTGATGGATGTTACAATAGTAGCTAATGAAGCACCAAATAGTAACTCTTTGACATTTTAGTTTAATATACTTATATGCTTGCCAAGGATGCCTATATGGGGAAATAACAATTTACAGCTGACCTTTTTTTTTTTTTTTTCTTTTTTTCCTCCTTCCCCTTTCTAGATGCCTATAACTTGCCTTTGAATCTATCTCTGGGACTTTTATGGGATCTCTTTCCAGTTTATTTCTATTTTGGTCTCGTTTTGGGGACGAGAGGGGGAAGAAAGGTGATATTTGCATCTGGAACAGCTGTTTTTTGTCATCAAGACAGATGCTACTGTGTTTCAGGATCTACAAGTCAAATCTTGCTTATTTAAATAGGTTGTGTGTCAGTGTTGGAGACTTATTTCAAGTGCTACAGAAAGTAGAAATGGATTCTCGTTGCAAGCAAGCCATCATAAGAGTAAGACCTGACATTTCTTAATGCATATGTTGGTGACTATCAAAGCTTCTGGTAGCAGATTCCTGATGAAGTGATGCATGCTCACAATTGATGTGATACCTCTCAGAATAGATTGTATTACATCCTTATTAATATTTTTTGAGATAATGTGAGGGTGTTGGCACTGATTATAAACATATTTAATACGGGTGTTGATCTGAGTTTTCTTTCATGTGAAGTCACTTAAAACATCTTCCTGTGACCGACTGTCAGCTGCTCAGTTTCAGAAGCTCTTTGAGGAATTGGACAAAGATGCCATTAAACAAGTATGTATCTGACAATTACTTATGAAATGTAATAAATGATTTTAGCTTTTTTTTTTAAGAGAATGATTAGTTACAATAAAGAGAAAGAAGTTAATTTTATCGTAATTGTCTCGCTTTGTTCAGAACACTTTCCAGAAGCATGTTTGTAGGCAATTGTTTTCCAGAAATTGTAGCACATTTGCTGTCTTGCTAGGGCAGTCCTGTATTAAACACAGACAATGCATTTGTAAATGCGGCTTCTTAATTGCTCGCTTAAAGGTGGGCAGGAAATGGTCTTCAGAGAGGGGAAAAAAAACCCCACACATTTCAAGCTTTTGGATATGTTGTTTATTGTATTGGAATGGAGCTAAACCTTTGATTCTGTTAAAGATGGGTCATGGGAAAGGAAGAAGAGTTTTGTAAAACCACTGATGTGGTGGTTGATTTAACTCCTTGGGACATGGGAGAAGTTAAGTTAGTTTTTGGGTGTAATTTAGTTGTAATTGGCAAAGTATTTGCTCTTCACAAATGCTTTCTCTTGCTAGTGATAGCCAAAACTGGAGAGCACCTGCTTGTATTGTCAGTGTCTAGTCTTGAGTTTTGTTTTGAACAGGTCTGGTTTGCTTTGACTTTTTTTCTGCATTGTTATTAAAGTGCTTATTGTTAATATCTCAGCAAGCCTTCCTTATGTTCTTTTTTTACAGCATCCTCCTAGCCCAGAGTACCAATCACATTTTATGCAGAAACTGCAGTTTGTCTTTAGCCATTCTTACTTTGGCTGCTTGGGGAATGTGGTAGCCTTTGCAAACATTATTTCTATATGTGTAAGTATATTAAAAACTCTTTTCTCCTCCCTGTGAGTTTCACTTCTGGTTTTGTTCTTTAGTCTGAAACAGCTTTTTGCTGCAGATGTCTGTTTGGCATATTTTAATTATATGAATATTGTAGAGTATAATATTGATAGTGAAGTAATAAATTCTGAGCTACTTAAAAATCTGCACAAATATAGTAGTAGAAATATAATAGTGCAAGCATAACAAATCATTATTCTTGTCCCTAAAAATGTGGGTTTTTTTGCAATAGTGAGACACTGGATTCATCAGAGATTTCTTGTTTAAGGTGGTTTTGGTGATGGATGCAGATAAACAGCCCTCGGAAAGAGATGACTTCTTCCTGGGGGTAAGATGCATCTGTATTTCTATCATTATTGCTGTTCCCCTAGGCATTTAATTCTGATTTTATTTTTAACATAAAGGCTATCAACTGCTTCTTCATTCTGTACTATCTGCTGGAAACGTTGCTGAAAATCTTGGCAATGGGGTTGAAAAGATACTGGTCTTATCCAAGCAACAGATTTGATGGACTTCTGACTGTAATTCTCCTGGTAAGTTTGTGGTAACCTTTGTATTCCTGATGATGAGCTGGAAGTGCCAGTTAAATTTTCCTTTTTCTTGACACTTTTCAGCATGTGGAATTAAACTACTTAAGTCAGTGTTCTGATTTCCAGTGGCTTGATCGGTTTAGTAATGGGACTTAGGAATGGTACTCTTCTGGAGGTCAACTTTGAAATTGGAGAAATGAGCCATCTTGTAGACCACTTTTTAACATTATTTGGAGAAGTTAAATTTCGAAAGAATCATTGCGTAAGGAAGTTGCTTGTTTAAAGATCACTCTTTATGGTTAAAAATGTAGCAGAATATGAATTATGGCTTGGTAAATTTAATGTTTGGTAAAAGTTTGTAGCTTGTATAGCATGTGAGAGCAACATAAGTGTTGTTTGTAGAGCTTTGTAGGTATTACCATATAGGTGGGTATGTACTTCAGATTAATTGGAGGAATTTATAGCCAGTAATGGCAACTTGAAAGTTTTAGTGAGTCAAATTAGTGGTTTAAGTCTCTTAAGAGTATTTCTTGTGAAAAAATTAAATAGCTTTTGAAACTCAAAGTTACAAAACCTTATTTTAACTTTTTTGCCAAACTGAAGATTTTGGAGATTTCAACTTTTGCTGTGTATGGATTTCCTCATCCTGGCTGGTATGTATTCTCTATGAAATTTTACCTTTTTCCTGGGTGCTGGAGATAGGCTGGGTGACATGTCACATATACAAACCCAGGTCATATGTGTATGTGTTTCCCCACACACATTTAGATCATCAGGTTAAGATTGTTAACGTATGTTAAGATGTGTTAACTCTCGTGTGAGGAAAGAGTTTTGTTATCTTTTCTCTGTAGTATCTGTCTGCATTGCTGATGTGCCAGTGCATGTGTCAGCTAAAATTTAGCCTGAGATTTAAAGGGTATGCATATTGCTTGTAGAATACATGTCTAATGGAAAAGGCTGGCAAGCTAATTTGTTAGCCTTGTGCTTTTTTGGGAGCCTAGCTTCAGCCACACACCTTGAGGCACATGAGTGTGTGTGTGTCTAGCTAGCAAGTTCTCGAAGTATCTTGCTATAGCAGTAGTCTTGTTTGACTTTTTCTGAAGGGGCTCTTCAGAGCTGCACTGAGAATGAAGGCCTGTTACTTACGCACACTAGTAAAAACTTATGTTCTGAAAATCATTATATGCACACTTAAGCTAAATGGCTCTCTTCTGTCATCAGTCATTAGTGTTCACTGCAGATCAGATTCCTATTGTGTAAATTGATTTGCTTATACCGGTTAGAGATAGGATATTTCAGATGTGAAGGCACCTTAGGAATTCTCTAGTCTCTCTTCTTGTTCAAGCCAGGATTAGTTGTGAGATTAGACCAGGTGATTCAAAACTTCATCCTGGTGAGTCTCAGAAACCTCTCATGCCTCATTGGGCAGCCTCTACCACTGTTAGACACACCTTGTTTAAAAATTTTTGCTAGTGACCAGTGTGAGCTTGTCTTGCTTCAACTTAAGCCCACTGTCCTTTGCCTTCCTGCCATGCCTCACTGAACAGATTGGCTTCTTGGGACCTCTTGGCAGATATTATAAGGCCCATGCCAAGCTATTTGAACAAACCCAGCTTCCTCAGCCTCCCCTTCTATGGCACGTGTTCCAGCCTCTTACTATCATCTTGGTCCTTTTGACCATGTACCAGTTTATCAATATCCTTCTTATATTGTGCGATTGAGGGCAGAACTGACTATGTTCTGGTGAGAGATGGATGGATTGAGAAATATTTGTATATGTAAATAAAACTTATTTTCACAGAACTTTGAATACCAGAGATGTTAACTAAGTTATGGGAAATTTACAGCTACTTGCAGCCCAAAAAACTTTACCTCTGCCTTTCTACTATCATAGACCATTTCTCTAATTTGTCATACTTTCTTTTTCTTTCCTAGGAGACCTGAGTTAATGGGCTTGCTCTCCCTGTGGGATATGGTCCGACTTGTGAACATGTTAATTGTGTTCAGATTCCTGCGGATTATTCCAAATATGAAGGTGCTTTTTTTTTCCTCTTCTGATTTCTTTATTAGTTGAATAATAAATCTAATTAGAGCCTCTTAGAATAATATGGAATAACTTGTTATTCTCTCATATCTGGGTACAATTTTAACCCAATCATCTTGGCCTTAGCTGTCTGTACAAATTGTAATATGGCTTCTCATTAAACTTCCTTTCAGTTCTTTGTTGAGATAGCAGGGAAGTTCAGCTGATCTCAACAACTGATGCTGATACTCTCAAGTGGGCAGAGAAATACATCCAGAAATACTTGTCAAGCTTGTGTTGGGTTCCATTTTTAAACAGATGACTGTCCTTGAAGACCTAGTACTCAAAACATGGTGGACTTCCTTCCATTTGATGTTTGCCAGACCTTTGTCATCCACATAGTTATTTGGAAAGAAGTCCTTTTTTCCACTTGCTGTTTAGGTTACAACTTATTTTGTTCCAGAATACCCGTATTGGAATTTGAAATCACTTCCATTTGTTGTGATCCTACACTTAAAAATGCTTGAAACCTGAGCCCAGTTTCAGGTCAAGTGCAGGACTTGTATCTTAGTTAATAAAGTAAGTATCCAACTGATGTAGTTAGATGTCAGTGTCAGTGAAAAGTGTTAACTAGAAATCGCTTGGGTCAGATTGTAGTGTGCATGGACATTAGTGCAGTACTGTTTGCTAATTTTGTGTCTTGCGGAAATATCGCTGTATGCAAGGTGATAGTGTTTAGATATGCATCACTTTGATAGTTGATGTTTCTTTGTCCGTTTATTTTTGACTTCATAAGGCTTGCAATTCTTGAATGTTATAAATGCAAAATTCTTTGTTTTATTTAGCTCATGGCTTTAGTTGTGACAACACTGCTGGATCTGGTAAAAAATTTGAGAGCCTTTGCAGGAATTCTAGTGGTAAGTCACGTTGCCTGATGGTCTCATACTCCACCTCAACCACTTTTTTTAATAGCATGCCATGTAATACAGGTGTGTTTTCAACAAAGCAAATTAGGGTCTTTGGATGAGAATCCCTGTGAATGTTACTAATTCACAATAGCCAATTTGTGGTTGGAGTATAGCTTGTAAAGATACATCCAAACAAATTTTAATTTATCTTAAACTTAAGTAATACTTGAAGTCCAGGATTTACTGTGGATTAGTAGTTGTCTAAAAAGGTGTTTCAGTATGTTGAAACAACCATTTTTTTTGCATACAATTTAGCCAGAATATCAGGTTTTGTCATAACTAATCTCTGCTTTTAATTGCAGAGGAAGTGCTTTAAGTTGCAACCTGCAGAGGCTGCGACTTCAAATAAAAAGGGTTAGTTGGGCAAAGACAAGTTGGTATCAAACTCGTGTTTGTGATGCCTGTGACAAGTTATTCCCTAGTGCTGGGAGTGTGAATCCTGCAGTCCTTGTGAAGCAAGCCTCTGACAGAGAGCTTGTGGTCTAAGCAAAGCCCTTCCTACTTTGATTACTTCAGTTGGCTTTAACTTGAGGTTAAGGAGATGTTCTTGCTGAGCTTCTACCAAGGTGAAGTGTGATTCCACTATTGGCTGATGCAAAGTATCTTTCCTCATATTGGCATGGAGCATATGCTGATAAAGTAATGTACACTTCAGCTCACTTTAGACATAGTGCATGTTTTAGGTTTAGTATTGCGTGATGAAAATAATAATTTGGCTTGTAATGTCAAGCAGATAGTCCAGCATCTGGTGGGTTATGGAAAGGTAACTTCAGTTGCTCCAGTAGCATTTTGGGGCACTGGGATTTTATAGCACAATGTGTCTCTTCCACTTCTTTCCTGTTCTTCTTTAGACTGTTTAGAAGCAAAATAAAGAAATATACAGATATTGTCACTTCTAAATCTATCTTGTTTCAATCAATCCTGCACAAGTAGCTCTTTACTCTGAGAAGTTAGAAAGTTGGAGGCTTGGAGCAGTCTTTTTGCTTTTAGGATACACCTTGTTAAATGATCAGCTAAAAGGCTACTGCTGATGACTGTGAAAGCCAACTCTTTAAAGTGGTTTGTATCCTTAAAAAGTAGGGGAATAAAAATCTAAAATTTTGTGCTATTGAAGCTTCTACTCTTAAATTAACTTTTGGCATAAATTAAGGATGAAATAACTAGCTTATTCTTGCCCTTCTGTTATTTCTGTGAAAGCTTTTTTCCTTGAGTCTAGCAGAAAACTTCCCAGATGTATGAAGATATCTTAGGGGCAAAAAGCTTTATTGTTAATAGCTAAACATCAGCATTCTGAGGAACAAAAACAGAATGATTTCAGAAAGAAAATGATTTAATGTATTTTTTTAACAACTTCAAAATAGAGTACCAAGAAGTAAGAGCAAACATTGTGAAAGTGTGCAGACTTGAAATATTTCTCATTTTTAGCATCTGGAATTGTTTTTAACAATGTTCCTTTACTGGTGGGACTAATATAAATTCCATTCCTGACATGGAATTGTTTTCTTGTTTAGTCATAGAAATATTCAGAAGTAATTCTTTACATATTCTTTTTCAGGTGGTTTTCTATGCATTTGCAATAACTGGCATAATACTATTTAAAGGTGCTGTTGTTCCTATGGGCAATATCAGGTAATGGTCTAAAGATAACTATTTTGAAAGATTAGTTTTTAAAAATGCTAATGTAGCTTGGTCTTAATGCTGCAGATTTTTTCTCCTTTTCTTTGCTCTGTTCTTAGTGTATTTTTAATTTGTCATTTGTAAAGCATTTGTATGTGAGTTCGAGTAGTTTGTGATCATGATTGCTGAAGCCCTTCCCTTTAATACAAAACATCACAGATTTTTCATACAAGGTACTTAAAAACAAACTAAAGAAAATAAAACAGAAACAAGAAGAAAAACAAACCTTCTACAGTATAATGTGTAGAAAATGCTTATAAAACTGATTTTCTCGTAGTATCGCCAATACAACATCTGGTAATGTCACTGTGCAGTGCGGGACATATGAGCAGCTGGAATATTGGCCAAACAACTTTGATGACTTTGCTGTGAGTCTGATAGGAAAAATCCATGCTCCTATTTCTGCTCACCCTTTCCCCTCATTTTCTGAGACTTTGAAGTACATAGTACAGTGTAGTCCACTCCGTATCTGTCTTCTCTAGGCAGCAGTGGTGACCCTCTGGGATGTGATGGTAGTGAACAACTGGCAGGTCTTCCTGGAAGCATTTTCAAGATATGCAAGTCCGTAAGTAGCAGCAATACTGAAACAATCCTGTATACATCCAACTTGAAATAAATGAAAAAGAATTACACACACACAAAAAAACCACCTGGTAAGAGGAGTACTGCTTAACTATGCCTTGCATCAACTTGGGTAGCTAGGAAAAGGCTAATTCTTTATGGATAATTAGCTAATGTGACTTTCTATGCTCTGACTCTTTGATGTCAAAATTCTGATGGTCATTTTTACAAGATATTGGAAATGATCTGGGTATTCATCTTCTACCAGAGAAGGCTGAATTAAATTTGGTTTGCAGCATGTATTGGGGTGAGTCAAGCAAGTCTCAGGGAGGAGAGAATAATCAATCATTGCAATAAGTTTTGAGCCGCTTCTATGACTTCCGTCTGTAAATAAATAAAGAATCGACTTAACCTTGGAGAGGTCTTTCATTTATGTTATTTTATAGGAACATTTGAACTGAATATCCTCAGTTTAGTTGTTTTCCAGTGATATTTGGATGGTTAATGCTTAATGGGAGTTCTGCTCTTTGATTTCTGTGAAGTTTTGATTTCACCTAGTTGGCAAGTTAGCAGTGTGAATCCAAACAAAGGAAATGTTTTTTTTCAGTGAGTGTGCTGCTAAGTTGTGCAATGCCCTTCTGCAGGCAATTGTGTGTGACAAATATTATGTGGTCCAGGGAAAGCTGGGCAAGTCATGTAAGGAACCCACTGGGGGCTGCAGTGAATGGAAAACAGAACCTCTAGTTCAGAAAATCTTTGTCTCATGATTGGAGGTTGAGAGGCTACTTGGAGGGAGCCTCGTAGGTATTTTGCTATGTTGTTGCATATTTTCCTATGCTTCTTATTTGACTAATTTTAGGGAAGCTTCTAGGCTAGATGGATTTTTGCTCAGGTTTGGAATGACTGCTAAGTTTTTCTTTACTTTAAAACTGTTGAGCAGGGGCAAATACTCTCCTCGGGCAACTTATTGAAAGCCATAGGATTTTTGCTCCAGGCCATCCTTTATGTCAGGAAGCAGTATTAAGATATAAGAAAAAGAAATGTGATTTCTTGGCTTTCCTCAATCATTTTCAGACTATCTTTATTTACCATTTGTTATTTGTTGTCTTTTAATCTGATTTGCAGGTGGGCAAAGATCTATTTTATAGCCTGGTGGTTGATTTCCTCTGTCATCTGGGTCAATCTCTTTGTAGCTTTACTTCTAGAGGTAAGGAACACTTTGTCATCTGATATTAGAACCTAGGAGACTGTTAATCCTCTCACTGACCTACTGGAAAAAATATACAGAAGCATTTTTCTAATAGATATAATAATCTCTATATTCCCACTTGTGTGGTGGAGAGTGACAATGTCACCACTGGGATGAGGAAATGCTCTTCCTGAAGAAAACCTAATAATGTAACAAAAGCATCTGTCTAACTAAAAATGTTTTGAAGATGGTGTGGTTAATAGCCAGGAGTGGGAGGATAAGAACAAGAATGAAGAAATGCAGTTATCAGTTTTCTCACTGTGAGCATCCTTGTCTTGATGCCATTCTTTATGGGGCTATGATAGTCATACTAGATGAGACTCTAAGTGAAAGCCTTGTCTTCTCTCTGTGTTTGAACCTGGAGAACTGCTTTGAGAAGAGTAGATTGATTTTATTCAAGTTACCTTTTCTCTGCCTCATCTTCTGTAACAGAATTATATTTTATACTTTTATTTTATAATTATATTTTACTTTTAGACAGATGTGTATCTTGCTTGAGACTGTCACAAATCTTGAGCTTTTGTGGTTATGTGCATTTAACATTGTAACTCACTTATAAAGTGTCTTTATAGTACTGGCAAAAATGGGACTATTGTTGAATAGTTTTTGTCTTGTGAGAACTTTAGCACTAGCTACCTGGGATTAAGGGTTTTTTTTTGTGGTGTTTTGTTGGCAAATTACTGTGCTGCTCTGTATTGTTACCCTTTTACAAAGTTAACCAAACTGACACTGAAACTTGTAATTTATTTGGAAAAGATTTTCCTCGAGAGCACAGCTGAGCTCTTAAAAAAGCAATGCCATGACAAACAGTTTTAATCATCTCTTGCCTCTATGCTCTTCTGTGAATTGTTGATGCTCACATTAACGTGAATTTTAGCCACTTGTTGCAAGTTAAATCATTGTAGTCTTCTACATGCTATGGAGGAGTTAGAGATCCTCTAGAGGGCACTTCATCCCATGTTAAAACCTCTGGAAAAAGTCTATTCGAGATGCATGTGTGTTTTCTTCCCTATGCAGTCAAGGAAGACTAGTTTAAAACTGTAAGCAAAATGGTAAACTTCTAGGCATATAAAGTAGGTGAGATGAATCACTTGTTAAGCCACTTGTAATGTTACCTGTGAGCCGTTTGGGAAAGACTCTATCTGGGAGTCAATTCCAAGTCTTCTGCTTGCTTCTGTACCGTGGAACAAGAGAGCAGGATTTCACTGTTTTCTTTCTCCCTAGTGCTAGCCCCGACTTAACCAGTTTTACTGCCTCGATCTTGATTCCTCAATGTGATCAAAACAGATAGGGGAGCATGAGAACTGGAAGCCAAATGGCTCGACTAGAGTATTTGTATTGTGGATTTAGTATGCTGTGTTTTTATGTATTTTTTCCTAAAGAAGGAAACATCAAAGCAAGTGAACTCTTATGGATACTTCAAAAAGTTATTGTGAAGAGAGAACTCTTGCTGAGAATAGTTAAAAGATTGCAGGCCTGTCAGCTGTAGTGTTCTTATTGTGAGGTTTTATCTATCATTCCTGTATATCATACAGCTAATAAATACACTTACATAAAGGACTCTTACAAAGAGTGCAGAGATACTTTTTACTGTTTCCTGGTAAATTGTAACACTTTTTCAGTTGATTTATGCCCATGTTGTGCTCATATATACAGCCTGTTATGTATATGACTGACTCTACATCTATCTATAAACTGTCTGTGAATTCTATCAGTATTTAAATTTCCATGCATTTCAGTTCTCTGTCATTCTCAGCAGCTACCCTTTCTCAAGGTCTAAATGTGCAGACCTGATAATTGCTTTTCTTGTGGCTTTGGAAATAGGCCTTATTTTTTTTTTGCTTTTCTGGCATTTCAGAACTTTATTCATAAGTGGGACCGTCACTGTCATCGGGAACCTCTCTCAGATATCGAGTACCAGAGGACAGTTGAACTTATGTTCAGGTAAGTTACAGTGGGCTAAATTGATCCAAGTCTTTCAAATGATGTTTAGCTTGCCTTGAAGGGTAGTGTGCTGACTGCAAGGAGTGGAAGGCTTGATTCTCATTCTGTGTCTGCGTTGCATCTGTTAGCCTAGAAAAGCTCAGTGAGTGCTTTAGTTAGACCTGCTCTTAGCTGACTTAGAAGTCTAACTTGTATAAGTTTGACCTGTGTCCCTGTGAGAGAAGAGATTTTAGAGGGAAATGGTGGTGAAAAGACCAAAAAAAAAAGTTTTCTTGGCTTATTAGGAAATTGTGGGTGGCAGGTGGATACTTGATGATTGTGCGTAAGCGGAACTTCTGGTGCAGATTAGGTTTTCAGTAGTGGTATCAGGAACATGTTCTCATTTAAGAAGTTTTTTTCAGGAAAACAAATCCATTGACCTCCAGTTGTACTGTACTGGATGCAGGAAATTACTTTTCTGCTCCTTGTGGGAAAACAGCTGCCGATTTCCTCGGCACATCTGTGAAAGAATGGATCACTTGCAAGTGGATGCATCTTTAGGGAGCATCAGCCTTTTGTGATTTTAATTCCTTGTTTCAGTCTTGGAAAGTGTGTCTGTGTTGAATCTCAGTGTGTGTTGCACAAAAATGTCTGAGAAGTCCCTTATGCTGTCCCTAACAAATCATGGTTTTTCTTTGTAGAGATGTTTTGGAAGAACCTACAGAGGAAGAGCTAATGGAAAGACTGCACCAGCATCCACACCTGCATTTATGTAGGTGACTGGTGGGATGGACTGATATTTTAGACCTCTGTTTTGTTGAGGCTGTCAGCTGAAAGAGACTGAATGGATTTTCTGTGAGATGCTGTAATAGGAGTTTACAGGACAGCATTTAAAATATTGGTTGGCAATTCTTTGCGGGAGGATTTTTTTATTATTGGCTTCGATGTTTTTTTCGGAAAAAATATTTGAATCCTGCTTTATTTGACTTGATTTTAAGTTGCAATTTTTACAGCAATATTGCAGCTGTTATTTTTATAAAGTATAGGTACCAGAATAATTTTATTTTTGTTTTTAAGAAGGGAAAGTGTTGAAATGAAAGTGCACTTTAAAACATGAACTTTGTAACCACTAAGACTGCTACTCTTTGCAGCACAAAAATGGATCTGCCCTTTGTGGTAGGGGAATGTGCCTTGCAATTCAGGAATGGATTAGGCAGGATGAGAGCAAGATCCTTAACCCTTTTTGAAACAATGAAAGCTGGAACACTATTTTTATTATAATGTGATAGCAGCATATCTTACTTTGCAAATTTTCAGAAATTGTTAGTCACGTTGAGACAATTATGTCCAACTTGTTGAGCTTAACCAGAACCACCTACTTGGTGACTGTGTTTTTGTTTTGATCTGGGGTTCATGCTGGTGGTACCACACTGATAACTCTGAAAACAGATATAACTTTGAATAGAACAATTATGCTTGTAGCTTTCAACGTGGTAATATTGAACTCTAATTCAAAACAGTTATTTTCATGTTGCTTTTGACTGAACTCTTTCTTTCTTCCAAGTCTTGCTCTTCACTGTACTGCATTCCATAGTAAAAACTGAAGGGAAGGAATTGGGGCCAGTACAAGCATTATGATCACTGCGAGTCTTCCACTTGAAACTGGAGATAAAGGTTGAATGGG
>JAUBOD010000589.1:1757234-1808879 GCA_032353885.1 Nothura maculosa
TTACTTGAAGCACTGACAACTAAAATAGACTTTAGATGGACCACAGGTGCATCTGGGCAAAGGGCTTACTGTGTGTGGGAATGGACTTAAATTGTTTCTGTTTGTAAGCTGCTCAATCCATTCAGTTAACAGTATTTTTGGGAAGTCTGAAAGGGAGACATCCTAGCTGCTTTTCCAGTTTATCCCCTTCTTTTTCTTGTATCAGTGTTCTTTCCTACACTAAAGAGGAAACTTCCTGGGGCGATGACTCATGTGAACTTAGCAGTATGTTTTTGTATTGTTGTCCTGTTTAAAACCTATGTGGCAATTCTTGTCTGTCTTGCTGCATATTCTCCTTGTGTGTGCAAGTGATGGAGAAGGTGTGCAACGAGGATGAACTGAGCTTTGTCACTCAAGTCTGCTTTTCGTGCCTGCACTTCTAAAGCTGTGATGTGTTACTTGTTACTTGGATTAAGTTCAGTGACATTACTGTTTTGGGGGATCCTGCACTTAAAACACACATAGCAAGTAGATAAAGGCATTAGCACAGTGTTTGCCTACAATTGGGATTGTTTCAGTACAGTTTTATGTCAGGGCAGTTTCTGCTTCTAATATGTCTACAACTAGTAGTTGTTACTACTAGTTTATTGGCACTTACTATGAGAGATTAAATGGTCCTTTATGTTCTTACTCAGAATTTCTCACTTGCTTTGTTTTCTACCTTTCTAAATTCTTGGAAAAGTAGCTATATTTGCCTTGCTAAACAGGAAATGGCCAGTTCCTCTCTGCCTGTTTCACCTCCTTTTGTTTTTAACCTTCTCTTGGTCATTCCATACTAGTACCATCTACCAAAGCAACATGAAATGATGTGGCATTACCATACCTCACAAATCTATGCAGTCTTTGCATCTGGACAAATATGAAGGGAATACTTTTAGTCATCTCGTATATGGTTCACATTTGTGTAATAGGCTGAGAATGTAACTTGAAGATGGTAAAAAATGCAATAGCTGATGTCAACTCTATTGTAAGATATAAATGACCACATGATACAAGTCTTATGCAATAATTGTTTAAATCATGAAATGAATGTATGTATGTAACTGGGGAAAATTTGAGGTTTATATGATTAAAAAAAGTTTCTTAAAATATGGAAATCATTGAACTGTTGAAATTATTCTTATGGCTTATTTTTTCACTCGAGTACTGTTTTCTGTTATGCTTGGTATCCATGCTCCCTTGATTGGCACTAGTTCACCTGCAGCTGGCACATAACAGTCTCATTTCAATATGCACGTGTTAAGAAATGCAGCTCAGCTCCTGTCCATTTGTAGAGGCACCTGGAATTGTCTGCAGCTACTACATGTATTTAAACTTTAAGGAACATTAAGGAGCAACATTAAGGAAGAACAGAGGAAAATACTCTCTTAGGCGTTAAGGGATTATGCGAGTCAAGTACTTGAAGCATCTTTTCTTGGCATCTCTGTATTGTGGTGGTATTGTACATCTCATATTTAGAGAATGCGGTCTTATCATCCCTCTAAGATACCTTTTAAGCCTCCAGAAGATATAGGGACAAATGATGCAAAGTATTCATCCTTTCCATCTCTGAAGCGAGAGGCCAAGGTATCTTGCAGGGTGCATTTGTTAGAATGGCAGGTGAAAAGCAGCTCTCTTGCACCTGTGCATGGTGTTACCTTTGTTAGTGCTGCTGCCAAACATACCTTTAGTCAGACATGAGATCATTTTAGTGCTACAGCTATGTGTGTGTTGTTGGTTTTCTCTTGAAATAGAGCTCTGCCTGCCTTTTTTATATAGGCTTTAATTACCTTCACTGGATTGTTTTTTTTAAGCCTCAAACCAGTTAAACTGATGGAGTTGTCTACCAATCTAGTGGGGTTGACTTAATCTGCAGTCTTAACTGATGTCACAATGTTTGTGACCTCTATATAGAAATAACTGGGGGGAGGAAGGATGGGACTTGGTTTATACTTTCTTTAGGGTGTTCATTTTATAGAATGCTACTAGATTTCAAAATGACTTTGATAAAAAAGGAATTTGTTGAAGTTGTTAATGTAAAATTTAATAAAGATAAATGTAGGCTATTAAACTTGAGAAGTCAAATAGGGAAGTGCAGAATGGGGATTAAGTGATATTAGAAATATAGTGCTTATATGATACTAGAATCTGAATGATCTAATGGCATCTGAAAGATCAAAAGAAAAATCTCTTCAAAGAAAATTACTTTGCTATGAAATTGAATATGAATATAAATTTTGTTTTTCTTTTTCGCAGGGAGCAGTGTGCTTAAGTTCTGTAAACTGTGTGGGATTGTAGGACAAGTTGCAACTAGCTGAGCTTTAGGCAGAAAGATTTGTTAGATGTGAGGAACTCTGCCTGAGTGCTGAAATCTGGGAGGGGGGCTGCAGAACTGCCTGGCCTGGAGCTGTTAAGATGAATTTGACAGTCACCTGCTGGAGCTTTGTGTGGCTGTTTGTGAACCTGCCTCGGTAGGGGAATGCTCAGCTGGGCCCTCAGATCCTGTCCCGCCTACCTTTTAATGACTTCCTTGGAAAGAATTCCTGTAACAAATCCAGCTTTTGTTGTTAGATGGTGTGCTGTTGGTCCTTCCTAATAGCTTACAAATGCTTACTGTGTGCATGTGTTTTACAAGTTGGGATTACAAAAAAAAAAAAAAACCCTCCTTCAATCTCCTGTAGGCAAGTAGCAAAATGAGATTTAGTTATGTGCTATACTACCACTGCCCAGCCAGCATTCCTGAGTCCCAGGGCTGTTTCTCCATAGTGTTTGCAGCTCTCACTGCTAAGTTGCTTTTAACTGGATTTCTTGCTCCTCTGCTTTCTGCAAGGGGTAGAATGTGCTGCCCTTCCAGTTCAGGCATTTGTCCATTGACTAGCCAGTGAGTTTTGTTCGTAACTTGGCCAATGAATTTTTAAAAGTTACTACAAAGACTGGTGCTCCATGTGATTCTTAGGGTGCAGCAACTAGAAAAGCTTACAAAAGGTGATGCTGCATTATTAGGGACTGTGCTGATTAAATTTGCTGACTGAATGTTTCAGTGGACCCAACACCTTTGAACTGAGCACTTGGGTCCTGTTGGGGAAGAGGATAATCTAGAGACTGAAGTTTCTTCATCTTCATTAGTCTATTTGTATGGGCTCATCTTCAGGATTGTGAATTGGACTTTCCTGCACCCTCCAGGGGTACCACTGCTGTGTAAGATGGAATAGATAATCTATTATCTAAATGCTTGAGCAAAGATAAGTAGAAATCTGTGCCTGGCCCAAAAATAGACAACGGATCCTCAGACTGTTAGTTAGCTCCTGTATCTTTATGTACTAGACTCATGCTCTTTATTTCTAGAGATTTCCTAATGTAAAATAAAAGGTTCACAGAGAAGCCATAAGGCTGATAAAGTGACATTCAGCCTTAACTGCTGTGACATTCAGGCAAACTGCTGAAGTGACCACCTGTAATTTCTTCCCATAAAGGACATGGGAAGAACTTCAAGACTGTAAGATGCAATCACAGAGCATCGTAAGTGTATAGAGGGTTTAAAAATGTCTTGGTGGATTATATAAATGGTTTTAACTCTGGAAGAAAAGTTATGTGCAGGTATATACCTGCAATGTATATATGTTTGTTTAACATATAGAGCAAATGACTGTTTCATTATTTCCCTATTTGACTAAAAGGGAAGACTGAAAAGTCTGTTCTGACTTATTCCAACCATTTATGCAGTTCTTCTGTATTGATTTTCATGTCCAGTTCTATACTTGAAAGTCTTCACAGGAATCATGTCAGAATGTTTGCTGATGTTCATCTTGTTCATTCAGACAGTTAATGAGGCTGATCACAGGTTGCTGCTTTCTTTAATGCTAGATTATATAGCATTATAATCTAGCATTATAACAGCCTTATAACAGCCTCAGTCATCTTTTTTTTCATTAAACTGCTGGAGCAGATGTTGTCTTTGTTCTGTGTGAATATTTCCATGCTCCCCATCGTTGCACTGTTTGAGTGCATCCCAAGTTCTTTCCTGAAAACATCCTGCAGGGATGGGAAAGTGTTGCTATCCTTATTTTACAGATGATCAGCTGAGCTATTTCGTGATCTGCCTACAGCCAAGCTTGAAATCTGTGGGAGAGTTAAGAATTAAAGCCAGAGTCCCTGCTCACTGCTTGAACTGAAGGACAATACTGCCTTCTTTCTTTACAACAGCTGTGAACTTCAGGTGAATGTTTATAAGACACTGACATTTCCATGTTAATTGTTTTATAAACTTAGTATTGTCTGCACTTGTATGTTTAATATGACTTCTTTTGTTTTTAAAATGACAAAAATTGGAACCTTCTGACTTTTAGACTTGCTTATTCCCCATCCTTATAGGAAAAGGGCTGTTACAGATTTGCCATCGAATTTAAAAATATTTAATAGAGTTGATCTGGGCCTGGCATATGTGCTGGAAGCTTGGTAAGTATAAGTAAACTGCAGAGTTCTGGTAAGTAACATATAACATCCTAGTATATTTGATACTTGAAAAACAAAAAAAAAACCAAAAAAAATACCCCAAACCAGTTGTTATTTGACAGCTCCTATTTTTGTTGCCTTCAGACCTGCAGCTAGCTTTGTGTATATATAAGCTTTTATTCAGGCTCCTCTCCCTTGGTATTGCCTTAGTCTGTTCTCACAGGTAGGTGGGACAAAAGTGAAGGATGTGAATCTTCTGGTGCTATGCTTGCAACAGCATGTTCAATTTAGAAAGGTCTATCCTAAATGGCTGCTTGTCTAGCCCCATTTAAAAAGAGTTCATTGTCACGTGAGAGAATGAAAGATGCTGTTGAAATAGAAAATGAAGTACATCTTTAACACAAAGTTCAATACTGTAGTAGGAATGCGTGTGTCTTTAAAGTAAAATATAGTCTCTGATCTGACTACGGGTTGCTGGGCTGAATACAGTCAAATTGCAAGAATTGTTGCATGGGCTGTCACATTAGTGTAAAAATCCCTTCTAGTCTGAAAACTTAAGCTGCCATTTAAAATCAAGTTGGTTTGTGTTAGCCTTCAGAAAATAACTTTTTTGCGTATGATGGAAAATGACAATGTTATAGTGTTGGACCTGGCTCAGTGTAGCAGTCATTTTGTGCAATCAGCATCCAGCAGAGCTGAGCCAGAAAGGCAGTCTAGCCTGTATTATTTTGTTATGCTAGGCTTCCTTTTTCTTTTTGAATTGACATAGTTCCAAATGTAATATGCAAAGATGTTGCCAGTCTCTTTTTTATTATTTTTTTATTCAGTAATAATATTGGACAGTAAAAGTCTTGAATGTGTCTTCCCTTCCCTGTCTGATGCCAGTGAGAATAATCTTATGTTTCAGCAAAACTACAAGTGTTTAGTTTCCAGCATCCTGGATAATTAGAGGTTGCTCTGAAAAGACCTGAACAATTGCTTGCTATAGAAAAAACATTGTAAAAGAGCTGCTCTGTAAAATTAAAGGTGAAGGTGTTAAACCTAGACAATAAAACTTGGATCAAAGTTGCCAACGGAAGGGGCCATATAAGAAGAGCAGATTGTCCTTTAAACTTTACCGTGTTGTGCAAGGTACTTTTCTCCCTTTAATCAGATTTCATGAAAAAGCAAAGCTATTCTTTCTTGATGTAATTCAATCAGAGCCCAAAGCTAGCTCAGCAGGAAAAGCACCTGCTGTTCTTGCTTTAGGTTTGGATGACAGAAAGTTTTCTGATAGCAGTTGGTTAATCCATAACCTAAGCATGAGGCCACAGCAACACCTGCCATGCAGGTGAGTTTTTAGCCTTGTTAATGTAAAAATAAATAAATAAATAATATATAGTATATATTATATATGTGTATTTTTTGTATTAATCTGATATACCTACATACCTAGTAGCATCAAGGTTTGAAGCTGACTTAGTTGTTTTGGCCTGCTTAGGGTTGATTACATCAGCTAATAGAGCATATTTGAAGTCTGCTGTGCTTTTATTCCCTTTTGTCTATTTCTCAACTCCGTTTTGAGTTGATGCTTGCTGTAATATTGTTGACTGTCAAACCCAGTGCTTTTAAGTTAGTCATGCAATTGAAACATCTGTGTGCTTGAGACTGGCCTTACTGACTGTTGAGGTTTTTGTCCTTAATATGTTCCAAAATCCTTGCAGCTCTGATCTCCTGACTAATCCCAATAGTCTTATGGAGATCTACAAAGCGGGGTCCTAAACTTCTGGTGTGTGGAGGAGCCTCGCCTTGCTGGGTTCATATTTAGGATGCGGTTTTAAGCTGAGTTGTAGTGTTAACTCTGGTGGAGTGAAGGAGGAAGAGGAAGAAGGAAGTGAGAAAATAGAACAATAAACCAGGGAGGAAAAAAGATATAAAATGAGTTTGCAAAGACAATCTTTGCTTGGCTAAACAAAACAAACAAAAAACCCAAACCAAAACAAAAAAAAAGGGCATTTTATTTCTCTATCGGTGTTGCATGATATTTCTTCCTGAGCTGTGCATTTTACCAGCAGAGGGAGTTCAAGACCCCGTTTTAGTCTCAGTATGTGCTGTTCTGGTTGTGTGATCAGAACTTCTGGACATATTTAATGGAACATTCTCAGCCTAAACACTGGGGGCTTAGTTGAAGCGTTGGGTTACAGTTAAATGTAATTTGGCCAAATCTGAGAAAATGTGTTTTGAGGCAGTTAATTATCAGTATTAAGCATCTGTTTGTACTGATGGTCTGCAGCTTAAACACTTCTGTATTGTGCTTGGAGCATGAACCTCAGAAGCTCCTTACACACCAACCAGTCGGGTTTCATTGTCACATGTGAGTGAAGTGTTAAGGGAACTAGTGCCGACTGCAGCTAAGTCTCTAAGCATTCTCCTTGCTCGGAAAGCAACACTGACCATGAATGCCTGAAAATATCAGCCCCTAAACTTTAAGTCATGAGATTTTCTTGTACTCTTTAGAGAAATAAATTTATTTTTTAAATGCATATTTCAGCATTATGCAATCTCTGTTCTGGTGATAAGGGCATTCTAGTATATATATTGTGCCAGAATAAGACTACTAATGAAATACTTGAAAAGAAACACTGCTGGACTTCCTTTAGCCTTCTTTAACTTTTCTGACAGTAAACGCTCAGTTGAGTGTTCATCCACTGATCTGTCAGGCCTTAGAGTGTCTTCAGCTGGTCACCGAAAATGTCAACTGTCGTTTTCAGCAATTCGTTATAGGAACTGTTCTTGTAAAATTAAAGTGTATTTATTTGAGCGGATATGCCAGTTGCTGCACTAGCAATATGGACAAGTTACTCAGAATTGAGTGTTAAATACATACAAACTTTTTTCTAGCTCCTGGATTTTCTTTCAAACAACACTTGGCAACTTTATCGTGAGGAAAGCCAGCATGTTGCAGCGTTTGAAGACTTCTCAGTTCTAGGGATGAATCTCAAGATGCAAGTAACATTCACTTCCTTTTTTTTTTACTTAAAGTTGATGGGATACCACTTGTATTTATATACCATTGCAAACTTAATTTAGGTGTAATAATGAAGACTAAAACAAGTTGTACTTTGTAAAGAAATGAAAGGAACTGAATGGTGCTTGAGAGAAAACAGAGAATTGGTGTATCTGGCATTGACATAATACTGCAAAATCAATGCTTTGATCAACTATAAAGTGTAACAGCTGTGTGAAAGGTTTACTGTGGTTAGCTGGCATTATCTCTTGTGTAAAAGAAAGTACATTGTAAACCAGTAAAAATTAACTGCCAGGGCACAAAGCTGTTTTGTGACTGAGAATTAGATAAAGTTTTGCTTCTGTTGGCAGAATGATAAAAAGAAGTGGGGCCATTTGCATACAGGTGAAGAGAGGTGGTGATCTCCCATGTTGGTGGAGCACAAGTCACCACAGGTATGCAGAGGGCTTGTGCAGTGAGTGCTGAGCCAACCTTTCCTTTAACCTTGGTTGGTTATGAAGTGGGAAAAGGCTTAGAAAATGAGCAGTACTAAGAAAAGTCATGGGGTGGCAGCAGAGCCTTTCCCACTTCAGAGGCCAACCAACCAAGTGAGAAACTGTCAAAGGGTTGAAGTTCTGCATAGTTTTGATGTAGATAACTGAAGACAAGTCTCGTGCTGTAGAACAAGATCTTAAAATGGTATGTGTGGTGAGAAAGGTCTCTGTGGTTAAGGCAATAAATGTACTTTGAAAAGTGTGAGCATGTGTTAGCATATACATATATATATGTGTGTGTGTGTGTGTGTCTATGTCCCTGTGTGGCCTCTGCAGGCTTTAGCTCTATGACAGGGTAGCAAGCAGTAATAATGTGACAACTAGAACTCCAGCCTCGGAATCAGGATGTTCATATCCCTGACATTTCAAGCTTGTTTCCTGGATGTGTAGCTGGGCTGTGTGAGTAAAGCCAGGGATAGTTCTAAACTGTCTCTGCTGGGGAGAGCCAAGTGGTGGGTCTATGAATGTGGTCAGCATCAGCCACCTTTGCTTCCTCAAAGCTGCTATATCTTTATTGGAGTAAAACTGGCAAAGATTTGTTTCTTTAACAAAAGCATGAGAAACAAGGTAGTGCCTTTTCTCCCTGTAGGAAAAATGAGTTAATATCCATTCTTTATAATGTGAAATTGTGTTTCTGTTTCTGCTGTAGATTATGGACAGTTTTTTTTCTGAATTAGGACCTTTATGTCTAAATTCCTTATATCTTTTCATTTTAGCGAAGGGACTCCACTTTTGCTTTATTAACCTTTTTTAACTTGTACCAAAGAGCTGGTGCTGTATATCTCATTATATATTTTGTACAGAGCAGTGGGGTATAGCCTTGAAGGTATATAGAGTTATAGCACATAGCTTTTTCCCTTTTCATCATACATGCCATAAAGTCATAACTTTGCTTGCTTTTGCTAAGCTCTTCATGAATTGCTGTTCTTTTTTTTTTTAAAAAAAAAAAAAAAGAAAGCCACAACCTTTCTAGTTGCCTCTCCTCACCAATTTATGCCTTCTGGAAGCATAAATGTCTTAGCATTCTAATACTTCATGGGCAGTGCCATTCCAAGTGTGGAAGCTCAGTGACTGAATGGAATTAACTTCTTTTGTTACTTTCCCTAAACGTAAGAAAGTTTAAAAATGGACGACCATAGAGGAGTGTTCCACAGTAGATTTTACTTTCTGCTGTGATTGGGAGATCCTGCTAACTTAACCTGCTTGAAGCAATCCTGCAAGAAGCAGAGGCTGATCTGGAAATGTGTGCAGTGCAATGCTGTAGAGATCTACTTTATTTGGAAGACAAAGCCAGTTCTGGGGGATGTGCCCACATTCAGGGTGCTTGAAGGAAACATAGGAGTTTGCCCCAGCTGACTTCCAACAGGTACCTGGGTACCCCTTGTCCTTGTGGCAGACGGGGTTGGTTCACAGCTCTGTAGGGTTCTGGGTTGAATTGAGCACCTGGTCTGTACCCTTTGAGGTCAAGGTCTTACCCCCGAGCTTGGGAGATCTTCTGAACTGCACTGAGTGGGGAGGAGGCAGGTAGGCTGGGAGCTTTCTTGAATTTTAGAAACCAAAATACACAGGGGTTTATTCTCACTAAGCATCTTTGAAGTGTTCAGATAAAGCATGAGGGCATAAAAGCCTAGATTTTTTTTTTTTCCTGTAGGCTGGAGATGGTTTGGGAATTATTTTTTCATTTAGCCAGGAAGGCTGATTATCATTAATAATGTTCCCTCTAATGTTTCATTGTAATCTTATTTTAAGGAAATGTTTAATGCTTAAACATTTTCCCACAGCAGTGAAACAATGTACCTTTCCCTGCCAAAGATCACATTCATATATATCCTCCTCATTCCTGTAGTTGGAAGGTAAAGCTTGGAATTTTTCCAGTAGCCAAGCTGCTAATTTGCCATCATTCATCATTATCAGGAGGCATTTGACTTGGGTATCTGATATATAGCGAAGTGTGGTGTTGGCTGGGTGTGATGTGTTAGCTGCCTCACGTCTTGGGGTCCTGCTGGTACTGGTTTCTGTGCTCCTAATAAGTTCTAGTGCGTGAGTTAGTGTATGTGATGTGGGATGGAGAAAGAGTTT
This sequence comes from Nothura maculosa, assembly GCA_032353885.1. Classification (NCBI taxonomy): domain Eukaryota; kingdom Metazoa; phylum Chordata; class Aves; order Tinamiformes; family Tinamidae; genus Nothura; species Nothura maculosa. The sequence goes on from JAUBOD010000589.1 coordinate 1,767,324, forward strand.
GGCACCCATACTATAAACAGAACAGATAATCCACCTTCTTGGCACTCACTGTAGCTTCAGCTATTGAATTCAGTGAGATGAGGTGTGTGGCCAATGCCCCTTCTCAACAGACAGCTCTCACTGTCCCCAAAATGTTACAGTTCCTATTAAGAAAAGTATTAGGAAATTGTTTGTGTTATTAGAAATTCTCATACTTAAGTAGGAAAAAATGAAAACAAAGTCCATTTGAAATCTTCATTTCAGTTTTGAAAAGAATCATTGTGAAATTACCTCATGGTATTTAGTACCTTAGGATTTACTAGTAAGTGAAGCTGCAAGAACTTGCCAGATGATGATAACGAGATGCTCAAGTGCTCTGGACAATGACTTGAATGTATCTCTAAAACCAACATTTGATCAATAGTGACAGTTTCTTTCATGAAATGTGAGCACTTAAAATCAGTATGATATCTTGCATCAGTGCCTTTTTTCAGCTCTGTAGCTCATAAGCTAAGATAGAAATCCGCAAGTTAAAAAATCAATTCATCTTATGGTTCTTCTGTTTTGATTTAGTGATGTCTGGTTCATTTTGAGTTTTTCAGTTCTGCACTGTTAAGATTACATAGGCTATAGGAGAATTTTGCTTAAACTTCATTTTCTTGTTGGAAATAAAAACTGGAAATGTTTCTGTTACTCTAAGGCTCTGTAACAGCTTGTTTGTACAAAGTTTAAACTTAAAGCCAAATTTGGCATGTTCTTAAACAATAATAAGATGAGTATATTGCTAATAAATGCTGGAAGATTTATCAGAGTTCAAACAATTTTGAAGGCATTAATTTGCTTGCTGTACTTAGCCTTTATGTTGGTAGAGTTCAAGCTAGACTTTACAGGTCTGTGTTTTCTGTTATTCATATTCTTGTTTTCTAAAATAATACATCATTCGTTGTTAGATATATAATGATTTTTTCATACCTGTCCATATTCTTAAAATTTCCATGATCTATTAATCATTTATTAACCCTTTATAAACCATTTATAAATGTACCCTGAAAAAAAAAGTGTGACCAATTCATTTTTCTTCAAGTTTAATATTAAAGGCAAGTCCAAGGTCAAGATGGGCATAGGGAAGCTTTCGGGAGCTGGTGTAGTTTATATTTTGGCCAGTCAGCTGAGGAACCACGTGGAACTAAAATTAGTAAAGTGTGTGCAGTGCAGAAAGTTCACACGGTGTAATATGCTGTGGGCAGTATTAGTGCTGCTTTACCCAATCAGTTAGAGGCATGGTGTGTCTGGACCTTTGGAACATTCCTTGGCTCCTTATTTAATGCAGAAAGAATCATTCTGAAATTAGCATACAAATGGTCCCGAGTCAGCAGCCCTTTAAAACAGTGTTCAAGCCTTGTCCTGCTACAACAAGTATTTTAAAAAGTGAATTCACAATGTAGTATGATACTGTGAAGAAGCTCACAGCTTTAGATCGTGTGCTGAAAAGAGAGCATAAACCTCAGAATTTAAGTATGAAATGGAGAAATGATCAGGATTTGATTTGGATTTTATTCAGTCATGTTAATAAGGGAAGTATATTATAAGGAAACATCTGTTAAGGTCTATTGAGAGCATGTAGAAGGTTTACACAGATGGGAGTGGGTTTTGATGTTTGACATGTTTGGGTTTTTATTCTTTCCTTGGTCTTCCACATGGCTTACATGTAAGCCATGCTGTATGTTCATTCAAGGGCTCGGTCCAACGAGGACTCCTGTGAGAACAAGCACTGATCTCCTCCCAGCACTGAACACCAAGATGCTGGAGAAAGGAGGTGACCTGGACCTGTTGGAAGCAAATCCTCCTTCTCTGTTTGTCCTCTTGTTCGATATTCTGAGGTGCTGTACTTGTTTTTCCCTAGTGTAGTTGCCAAGGGTAACATCCAGTGTCCTATTCCTAAGTTATTATTTTCAAGGGAAGGTAATATAATATGGATTCAGGTTGTGAATTTATGCAGGGATTATGAACTTCCTTTTTTAAAAAGAGTGTATTTGTACACAAAGACAGAAAATAAATGATGATATGGCATGGTAGATTTGTTTGGCTTGAATCTGAGATGACTACATTGAGCAGTGAAGCCAGTAAAATCTTTGTACTACAACATCATGTGTTCTGAACATGCCCTGTACTTTGCTGAAAAACTATTCCAAGAATGTTGCCAGAGAGTTTTGTACATTTATTTAGTACTTACTTTTTTCTTCCTTCTTGCCAAAAGCCAGGTGCTTTAATCACTGAAATAAATGGCCTAGGCCACAGGGGGGGAAAATGAAAAGAAAAATAATGTTGTTATAGAAACTCCTAAAAGCAGTCTAAGAAAAACCCATTTCTGTCTGTAACTGAAGAATTATTTTATGAAACTGTATTTTTTCTTGCCTCCTCAGGGTTTATCCTGAACTATTTTGTGCAGCTATTTGGTGATGTGAACTTTTACTGAAGAGCTGCCTTTATTTTACAGACTTCAGAGACTCTGGTCATGCTCAGAAGAGTCTGGGTGCAGTGGATGCACCTGCACATGCAGTTTACACCAACAGGAGGCTGGTTAGTGTGGTTTTGGAGAGCACAGATTTGAGAAGTGCTTCTGGGCAGTCTCCCCACTCCTCCCTGCACACCTGCCCCTCTGCCGTAGCCGTGCCAGGCCTTGCTGCTGAGCTCTGGGCCAGGTTTGTGATGGCCATGGTGGGTTTAACAAGAACCTCTTCGGGCTGTGCTTGGGTCACAGATATTGTCGGTGAAATAATCCAAGTCCAGGACTCCTATCATATAAAAAGTGATCCTGGCCATTCCAACGATGCATAGTGGAAGGGGATGCAGAGTCTGCATCTCGTAAGAGCCATGTTTTGTGCATGGTTCCCTGTGGAAAAAGGTCCTTGGATTTTCTTACTATAATCCTCATAGATGCTTAGTAGCTTGTGATAAATGTTGTGTGCTGTTTTTTTTTTTTGTTGTTTTTTTCTTTTAAAAATATTTATGCTATAGTGACACCTTAAATGTTTGAAGGGTTTCCCTCCCTCTCTTCTTACTCAATTTAATTGGAATTATGGTCCCCATCAAAAAGTATTATTGCAAAGTGACCTGGAAATAATCATTTCCTTTGATCTGTAGCAAACATTTGTAGATCGTTAAAATGTCACCAAAAGAAAGTCTGATGCACAAAGAAATGGCTTTATATGAGCACAGTAGAACATGAGATTTCATTATATACAAAAAGACTATTTTTTGTGTTCCTGGTTCACAGAGCAAAGGTCCAACACATGTGGAATGCATGGCAGGATGTAGGACCCTCTAAGGGCTGTATACAGATATGTGAAGAGGAAGGGGAGAAAAAACACTTGTGGGTCCGAGGAAACGCCCCTTCCAGTAACAAATGGAGCCTGTGCTCCGGGTCTCTGGGAGGATTTGTGTGGGGATCTCGCTCTCCATGTGCGCGCATTCCTCCGAATCAGACAGGTGTTAAGTGAAATGGTGCCCAGAGGACGCAGCACCCTCCTAGGCTATCAGCAGCCTGACCACATGACGGATCCAGAAGCAGCCAAGCACAACTGCTGCGGGGTTTGCCAAGGGGTGAGATGCCAAATGCTGAGAGAGAGGATCCTTGCCAGCTTGGCACCTTTAGGCCATGTGGCTGCTCCTGGCACGGAGCTGTCACTGTAATGTGCAGGGGTGAATGTAACCAGAAGCTGTCTTAATAGTTCCTTGTGAATGAAGATATCTTATTGTGAATATAAAATATTAGCTATCTTAAAAATGCATTGGAGAGGCTGCACATGGCTTTGGCCTATGTCCAGGGCCAGGGTTTCTAATAGTGAAATCAGAGGATTCCCTCCTGGCAGTTGAATTTGTTTGCCCCCCTGGCATATCACACTGGAAATGAATAAGAGGAACTATTTGAAAACAATTGACATCTGGAAAAAGATGTTCATTGGTTTCTGGGATTTGGATCAGTCCCTGAACTGGTGCCTTACGAGTGGATTTAACCAATGCCATAATCTTTTGGCACCTGTTGCCATTTTTGGCAGTGGCACAGGCCTGCTTTGATTGCACTGTGACAGGAGTAGTGAGCATATGTCTGATGCCCCTCCCGAAAAGAACTTAGAGCCCTTAATGCCTCTCCCATCATTTTTCTTCTACTTTCTCTTCTTAGTTTTTCTTGTTCTTCAAACTGCTCCTAATGGTTATCATTATATGTAGACAAGCATCTGTCGGCATCACCAAAGTATGCAAGCAAAAGACAAAGTAAGAGAACAGGGATAGGGACTGTTCTGCATTGTTGTCTGGTGTCAACTGCTTTTTTGCATTTTATTTTAGAATTATTCATCTAGCCCTGAGTTTTAAGTGTAGTAAACAAAGGGCTCCTGGCAAAATAATACACACGCTGGCATCTGAGGTATAATCACAGGAGGAGTATTTTGTTTTGTAAATATGCTGATGAAAATAACCAAATATGTATCTTCAAGAGGAGAGTTCGGTGGACCCATTAAAGGAAGTCTCTGCCTACATGTCTGTGTGCTGATTGTACATCTGTAAATGGCTGCCATCCAGCAAAGCTCTTAAGTGCATGCTTAACTCTCAGCACAGCTTGGCTACAGCAATGTTACTAACTTCAGCGTGTGAGCTTTTGTGCGTTTGGGGCATTCACATGCCTGGTGTTAAGCACATGCTTATGTGTTGTTCTGGATAACTAACTCTTCATTGTGTCTTACAGGCCTGTAGCCAGGAGCATGGGTCCTATTTCAACCCCAGTTTCCTGCTCCTGTACAAGGAACTGAAGATGACAATAGGGGCCACACATCCTTCTTCTGCAATCACTGAGGTTTTTATCATTCATTTTAATATTGCTGCAATGCAGAGGTACAGACCCCTGAAAAATGTGATGAAGCTCCTGACACTGTGTATACTTTTACCTTTCGTTGTCCTTTGGAAAAAGTCCAAGGATTCCCAGGGGTCTACAGAACAGACTAAAAACTGTTAATCAAAACAAGTTGCTTTTCTGAAGGAGTCTGGCTGCAAGCCCTTGCAGTCACCAGAGCTGTTTCACTGGCCTCTGAAGGGGCAACCTGCTTCCTACAGACTAGTAGGTGGGCTGGATCTAATGATTTTGCCCCAATAGGCTCCTGTGCTTTATTAGAATTTAGTACTGTTTGTTGAAAGTGAGTCCTTAAGTAACCCATGCAAAATTGCAGGAGGGTGGAGAGCATAATGGCAAAATGGGACTATCGTATGTCACCCTCATACGCTCACAGTGCTGTATCACACTTGCATGCATTTGTTCTAGCAGATATGCAGAAAGTTGGATGTGTTAAAAACTTTTGTTTGCTGTGTTGTGAGAAATCTGCATTTGAGAGGTGTGATGATTAGATTCAAAGGTATCCTCTGCAAATCCTCAAGATGGTTTCTGGAATTGCAACTTGGCTTTGTCTAGAAAGTCAATAGAGAGCTTAGACTTCTTATCTATCTACAGAAAGTGAGACAAACATTGGTAAAGGCATCCCAACTGTTAAAATTATCTTAAATGATATTCAAAGAAAAATTACTAACTGTAACCTAACAGTGACAGTTCAGAGATCTCATTGAGTACTTCTGTCAACATTCTTGGTTTAGAAAAGAATAAAAAAAGGAGAGAAAACCCATCAGTAACAAGGAGCTGTATTCATAGGTGAAGTCCAAGTGAGTTAACACTGCAAAATATTCCCGTGTACGCAGTTCAGAGTCCACTCAGGTATTTTTCAGGGCTGCCATCTGCATCAGAAATCTGCTGAATGAATAACTGATTCTCTCCGGTGGTTTCTTGGTATGCTTGGGGTGTGGCTCTAAAAGAGGAGTAGCTGGCAGGTTTGTTTCATTTTGTTTTTACCTTCACCAAAGCCTACTTGTCTTACAGGGGTCAGGGTATCTCTGGTCTTTGGAAAATGGTCAATTTTTACAACTTTCTTAAGATTAACCTAAGTGGGGAAAAAAGTCTTTATCTGCTGCGTTTGAGGATTTTGCTTGTAGGCTAAGAGCAAAAAGGAATTTGCTTGTAGGCTAAGAGACAAAATTCTTTAAAAATGGCAGAAAGTGCAAGTTTGAGAAATATTTTAAGATATCTTTGTCCATCTTTTTGCCCCAGGAGGAGGAAGAGAGAAATGGAGAAAGCACCACATGTGACAGATGCTGCTCAAGATGCTTAGCATACTACTGAGAGATGCTCTGTAACTGTGATATTGTGAGTAATGAAAGAATGTGAATGGGGTGGAAGAGAACTGTCCAGATTTACTGTAACCACATCTGTAGCCTCACCACTCACATGGTGTAAGGAGGTCAGTGAACTTGTGCCAATCCCTGGAGTATGACTAAACATATCTCTGCAGTGCAAGGCAGCCATCCTATTAGGGAGCTCTAAGTTACCTCCAAGCAAGCTGGCATGTCTGTTAGTAGATACCACACAGGGATACTGGCTTCAGTGCCAGGAACAGTAAAGCTCTGTTACTACCATACATAGTTAATTAGCTCGAGTATCACACCGAGCACACACAGCTATATTGCTCCTGGTTCTGCGGCTCAGTTAATTGACACTGGCTTGGGGATCTTTGCCCCAATGTGCAGTGCAGACGTACCCAGGAATGCATTCCTATTGTTGATTGAATACTGTTTTTTCATAAATGTGGCAGGAGTATAATTGCAGGGTGGGAAAAGAAGGCCAATATACATTCACTTCACTTTGGAAACTAAATTAAACCTTTGACTTAACCCACTTCTATACCAACTCCCTGCAGGCATTTCTGCAGGCTTCATTAGAGCCAACCTAGAGGCCATGGAAAAGGTCTTATAAAAGACTAGCCAGGAAGCCAGTCACAGATCCAGATCCTGCTGCCACAGAACACAATCTGCCTCTTGGCACCTCGGGCTTGCAGCTGCCAGGCACTCTCCTTATGTGGTCACTGGTGTTGGCTCAGAGGCTGGAGCAGATAGACGAGGAGGACGAAGGGGGAACACATTCATCACTGCCAGCAGTGCGTGGAGACGGTGCCAAGTCACTATGTAACCAGGCCCATGTGCCAATTTGCTTGGTAATTGGATTGCTATTTGAAAAATTAAAGTGGTGTCTAGAAAATTCTAACCTTTGCATTTATATATGAGGCTTTCAGTTGAGTGGGCTGAACAGGAAGAATGTAGGTGATCAAACATAGGTGTTTAGGAAGGCAAACGTAACAAGTGATCTGATCGCTTTCCAAAGCATAACGCTAGCCTCAAAAGCAGCCAATCTCTGCCAAAGGGACAAAGAGCAAGATACAGTGCAATGAAAAGCTCCAGCAGTATGGACCAGCCGTAACCCATTGCTTACTAAGGAAAAACTGCAGGCTTGTCACCTAAAATCATTTATATAAAGAAAATATAATCGGGAAAGGGTTTAATATACCTCCTATAGTTATTTTTCTTTTCTTTTTTTCTCCCCATTCTGGGCCTTCAGATTTGTTGTTTATCTATGTCTATAAAATATGTTGCTCACAAAAACATTGATTGAACAAATCCTATGCCTTAATATTAAGTATAAGTTATGTTAGCTGATCCAGATACACAGCAAATTCCCTATTCAGAAGCGTGCCTGTGCCACAAAGTCATTTCTGTTCTCACTGAAGTTGAATTCAGACCTCGCCTTGGCTTCAGCAGAAGCCTAATTATATCCAAAAATATAGGTTTCTACATTGTTCTTCAGACGTTTCATTATTCTTTGCAGTTGAACTTACCGGCTTACTTGTTCGCTGGATTTTTTTGAGCATATAGATAAAATAGGTTATAATTTTTCCCCTAAGATAGTATTTGTAGTTTAAAATATGATCTAGTTGCTAGTAGACATATAAAAACAGTGCCTGTGTTCTTCATCACTTTTTAAGCGGAAACTCAAGCTGGAAGCTCTGCATTTAGAATAATATAAAGTAAAAATCTATAGACTCATGCTGAAGAAGAACTATTTGGAACTTTTGTGAAATGTCTGGTTATTTCTCATGCGCTCAGTCCTGGCAGAATGAGGTTAACACATGTCAAAGGAGAAGCTTAGGAAACTTTGAGTTGCATTTCTGCCCCTAGATGGAGTATTCTGCACACTGCTATTTGATATTTTCGGAGAATGGAGCTGTGTTAGCAGCCTTGAAATGCTTCTTGTTCTGAATTCCCTTTACAGTGTATCAAGTGCTGCCTGTTGGGGCTAGAGTAACTGGGTCCATGAGACCATTTAGAAGAGGAAAATGAAGATAGAATTTGTTTGTATAATTGATTGGATACTATAAAGGGCATTGCAGTTTCTTAGTGTCTCTTGTTGGTTAGTAGTAGATATGCTTAAAAAAGACAAGAAATCTATCCTTTTACAAAGTGTCACTAATGACTATGAAACATCTGATATTTACAGCTTGCAGTGCTTCATGTTTCTGTGATATTCATGGTATTCCCTCTTCTTAGCGCCCTGTGAATACCATGGTAACGTTAACTGCTTGTAAACCATTTTAATAGTGACCGCTGCAATATAGCGGTTGTGTGCAAACAGCATGCACCATTGATTCGGAGGTGTTGGTAACATTTTGGTTTTGTCACAATCAGAATAAAATGTTGCCAGATTTCCAGGCCTGAGTCCTAAATTTGCTCCCAAGCAAGGAGCTGAGAGTCAATTCTGAAGTTGGGCTGGTCTTGGATAATGTCTGGAGTTGCATTGCCATGTTCTTGCCCTGCCCTCACAAGCTCAGGGAGCTATGGCTCTGGAAAGCAGAGAGCTGCTTGGGAAAAGCACTTGCCTACACACACTGTGTTTTATGGGGGTAGGAAGAGATGGGAAGCACCAAAGATGGGGGAGTTGTAGGCCTTTTTTTTGAGAAACCTAGATCATTTGCTGTGTGTGAATGAGAATTCAGCTGCAGCCTCTTAGCTCAGGTATATCCACTAGTGAACTTCTGCTTTAGCCCACTGTAACAGGAGGGACCAGCTGCAAAGATTGTCCCTGGACTGGGATCTGAATTCCTGCAGAATCCAAGATTTTGTTTTGGACCCTTTTTAATATGATATAAATGGCAGCAGCTTCCTAACAACTGTTCCTCAAACTCAAGAGCAGACTCTTGTGAGTTAGGAAATTGCACAAGGTATCCTTTCTTGGGACTGAGGAAAACAAAAAAAAAAACGAGAAATCCAAAACCCTAGCCATCTGACTAGAGTCCTGAGAAATGCTTTCCAGCTTTCAAAGAAAGAAAAGGTCTTAATTCAGATTTGCCGGAATCGTCTAATTAGTCCCTTCAAGGCCGTGCACCTTCTAGTCCGTGCCACCGGATTCGTCCTATGAATGAGACGATGGGCTAATTCATCTTGGCAGCGGCCAACAGACCTTGTGCTTGTCCTCCTCACAAACACCGGCCTGATTTTTTTTCTTTATTTTTTTTTTTTCCTAGGGAAGCGCTTTGAGGGAGCCGGGGCGCCTGCTCCCCGCGCGCTGCCGCCGCGGCCTGCCCTCCTCCTTCCCCGCGCCCGCCCCGGCCCGTCTCGCACACAGTGACATACCTCACACATTTGCCACTGCTAACAACAACCTGTCAACTCTTTCTTTGCACCGTGCTAGGCGCCCTTTGTCTCTGCAGCCCAGCAAGCCTTGCAGCTGTTGTGCGAGGCCTGCTCCGACAGCCTGTGATCAGTCAGCTGCAAAATCCTCCCTGAACAACTCGGTATTCACAGCTCTAATCGGGCCAGCGGACTGTTTCCTCCTCTCTCGCAGTAAATCTTTATCACTTGCGCTCTGCTCGTCAGCTAGTGGCGCCAGCTCTTTGGGCCGCGCTCTCCCTTTCCCATACTCTGCTGCGCCGTGTGCTCTGAATGCTAACGCCAGCCTTGTTTAGGCTCGCTGCTGCGGGCCACATGTGGGGAAGGGCCGAATTCCTGCTCCCTGCCTCCCTCCCCTGCTCTAAAGCTGCACGTACAGCGAGTTTCTGTCTTTCCCAAGGCAAGGATACTCGGCGGCTCCTGCTGCCTATTTCATATTTTACCCATATAAGTGAATGGCAAGATATCTATCTCGTTTCTCCCTGGCAGGCTCTTATGCTTCTGTTTCTGAGCTGTCTTTGGTAGGAAGTTTTGGGTGAGCTGCCCGGCCTAGGGAAGCTGGTGATGGCAAGGGAAACCCTGGGGAAACTGGCACAGACTTAATTTGATCGCATGCCCAGGGCTATTAACCTTCCTCCTAATGGTTCCCCCACGGACGGAAACACATTTCCCTCCATCCTGTCCCTGACTTGATGCCATCTCAGTCTTTTAAAAGATTTACATCAAAGATGTTGAATTGTGAAGCAGGTTTTTAGAAAAAGGATTAAAGTTTTGCTTTCTGAGTGTCCCAGCTGAGTTGAGGAAGATCCCTGGAGGTTTTGGATGAAGTTTCCATAAATCTGGAATTACTGAGATTTGGGTGATTGAAAGCACAACTCTATCAGGGCTTCTTACTGCTTCTGTACCAGTGTCCAAACTGTTGCTGCTTTTGTCAAAGCCATGCAGGTTTTAGTTTCCTGTGTGCTATGCTTGGGCCTGCAATTGTAGATGGAGAATGTAATTAAAACCCTGTCAAATAGCTTTTTTTCTTTTTTTTTTCTTTTTCAGAGAGATTCAACTTATCTTTAAATAGAATTTGCATGGGTTTGCTTTTATAATAAATTATTTAAGGCAGCAAGAGTTGTTTCAGTTTGTGAGGAAGTTGAGGAGCTCTTGACTGAGCACTGGGTAGAGGACCAGGAGTTTGAGCCGCTTCTCTGAAGCAAAGTATCTTTGACCCTGGAAAATCTACTTCTCTTCTCATATCAGCTTCCCCTACCTTTTAGTTTCTTACGTTTCAGGCATTCCAGATGTTATATATGTTGTGGATATATATATAGATTAACCAAGTATAGGAATACTCCTTTAAGAACAAAACATGAGCTAGCTTAAAAATTTTGCTTTTGAGGCATCTGTGAAGTAGATGTTACTTGGAAAATCTGGATTTCTATCCCTTCTACTAGTACTTGAGGTTTCTATCCTTCAGTAAAGCAGAAAATGTGTTTGCTTAGTCAGGAATAAATTTGTATATTAAAAAAAAAAGTGGGTATATTTTGTGTTAGTGCTAAGATTGAGCTCCAGAGAGGGAACCTAACACACAGTCAATTTGCTATATAGAGGAGCAATGCAATTAGACCATGTCTTGCAGGTGTGTCCAGTACTGTGTAAGTGACGTGTGGCACTGCTTATGTGCTGAGCCCAAACTCGAGTTTGACAGCTTTGGGAATATACCTGTCTCCTGCGTATTTATAGCAGTCTGCAATCATGTTCCTTTTCTGGCCCTCCTGGTAATGTTTTGTTGGCTTGCCCTTTTTAAAAGCTCCCACACACGATTCCAGATGGGAGGTGTTTTGCTGCTGGGTAACCTGACCTACAGACACACTTGAGGCTTGATTTAAGAAAATAGCTCCGCTTTTGCTGGTATTTGCCATGGAAGCATTCTTTTGCCTCAGCATATTCTCTGATGAGACTGAATGCACCCAAACAGGGCTTGAATCTTGGTCCTTTTCTGTAGGTTGCCTGCAAGGGCAGCAGCAGCAGCGTGACCTTGGGTAAGTGTCACACAGGTTGGCTGGTCAAACCACGTGTTGGGAAAGCCTCGTTGCTGTAACTGCTGTTCTTGGTACAACATGAGAGAATGCAATGTGTATTTCTTAAGTAACTGTTTCTTCAATTTACTTTCTTATGCTACTACTCTTTATTCCTTCCTTCTTTCTCTAGGTTTTATGTGCTCTCTTGCAGTGGTTTCATTTCATAGCCATTTCCAAGCTCCCAGGGGCTACTGTGGGATTAGTGCAGTGCCCAAGTTTTACAGTTTGAACCTCATGACTCCTGGTACCAGTGATGAAATGATACCTCTTATCCAGCTGATCACTGATGCTTTCCATGCACCTGTAAGGGGGCCTTACCTGTCCTGTGGCCTTAATGGATCTGCTCTGCCTGCACTTCAATCGCTGTATCCTTAGGGAGGAGGAGCTGATTGTGTTGGTTGAGTCTTGCCAGCTAAAGTTGTAACAACACAATTTGCACTGTTTTTTTCTCTAAAGCTATCTTTTACCAGATAAAGTGCTTTTGTGATATGAATGTTTCCTCTTTCCTAAAATTACGGTTTTTAAGCATATTTTTGGGGGGAAAAAAATCCTTCTGGCCCCCTGTGCATGAAAAGCAGTTGATAGAGTTCTTCCAGAATTCAGCATCCTTTAAAGAATCAATATTTTGTACAACTTAGTTTCCTTTCAGAAAGCTGTAGCCAAGAGTTTACACAACCTGGTACAGATGCGATGCTTGTTTACTTTAGCACTGAGTTACTTTGGTAGGGATGTGGTGTTGTGATGTGCAGCGCAGTGTCTTAAAAATTTTTCTGTCATAACTGCAAGTATTTTGTGTGTTCTATTACCAAGAACTTTGTACTTCAGAGGAAAGCTCCTTGTACGAGGTAACTATTCGTAAAGGGCATATTACTTGACGTATCTTATCTCGGCTCTGTTTTGAAGAGATAACTTCAGTGTATCCTTCATTTTTACCCAGGTCTGTACTAAGGATTTCCTATATATTTTTTCTCATGTTCACTTGCTCTTAGAGGGCATGCTTGTGGCTGTAGGATGAGCAAGTGAGAGGAAAAAAGTGAAAATCATTTTTATTCTCAATTCAAAAGGATTTGTTATGCCTTTCCTAACATAAATACATATATGGATGCATATACGGGAGCGAAATGCTTTATTGCTGCCTTCTTTTTGTTTCTAAGGTGCAATATCAATGTTTTTCTAGTTCTTCTACCTGCCTTACAGAACAAACAAGCCCACCCAGACCGTGTCAGCCTTCTATTTGATTTGCTTGCCTGCCCTTACCCTTCTCTGAGAATGTACTTAGATGCTAATTCCATCTTTAGAGCTTTAGTCTAGAAATTTCTTCTTCTGATTTATCAGATTTTTCATAAAATTTCTACCTTGACATAAACTTTGCATGTGTGACAGTTCAAATAAATCAGTTGAGCTTTAGCTAAATGAGGAAGGAATCTGCCAAAATTTGGCTTATAATAAAAGACTATTTTGACTATGACAGACTATTTACTTTGTAATTATTAGGTAATATCAGTATATACTAAGTCTCAGACAAAAAAAGAGTAAAGGGGTTTTATGCTGCTTTAATATGAATTCTTGTTATTTGTTGCCCTAATGAAGGAAGAACATTTGATATTACCTCTTATTTAATTCTGTGAGGCATTTCTCATGTGCAAACTTCCTGTGCATCTTGAACAAAACCATGCAAAGGATGAACAAAGAATGAGGGGAAAAATTATAAATGGATCCATGTGACTGCCTCTTCTCTAGACTTCTTTTTTCCTCGCTTAAGAAGTTGAGAGGGAATGCAGGCCGTGCAGTGTTTGTGAAAGCTGATGGAATATCTTTCACCCTCAGGGTATTTCTTTAATCAATGTTTCTTTATACCATTAGGTCATCTCTTTTTTTTATTTATTTCTTTCTGAAGAATCCTTGTTTTGTACATTTTCATGCATCCTGACATTTATTCTCAGAATTATGGCTTGATCACTTCCTCTCTTTCCCTCAAAATTTCTGCCGTTTTATCTATTTTAAGTGCCTAAGCACAAAGATAACTCCATCATAATTGTCCCATTTTCCCCAGCAGTTCTCCCCCGCCCAGTGAAAAATGAAAGGTCTCATGGTCTTACAGATTTTTTTTATGCTTATTTTGGCCTATTTGCAACCCAAATACATCACCATGCCTATAAGACGGCTCTCTAAGGCTCTTGGATCAATTAAAGGTAGCCTTATTCATTGCCAGTACAAACCTTTGCCTATTAACTCTTTCAAAGGGCATTTGTCATCAGAAAAAGCTGTGAATGCCGTCTGGGTTCATTGATTAAAAAAAGGTATTGTTTTAAGGCTGCTGAATATCTTAATTAGTTGTAATCAGAGGGTAGCTTGTGTCTGTAAAGTGATACAGTTACCTTTCACCTACTTGCTTTATTTTGAGTATTTTTAAAAGAAAAAACAAGCTTAAATGTTTAATTCAAGCATGCTGTTTTTAGGGTTGCAGGCAAATGTGTTTGCTGATGAAAGTAAATTATTTATGGTATTATTTTGTAAAGCCAGATATTTTATGTTTGAACGTAGAATATGCCTCATTGGTTTATGAGCAGCCCCGAGAGGGTAAGTGGGCTGGCGCTGCTCTTTGCCAGTTGACATCCTCCCTCCTCCACTCCAAAATCCAACATCTGTATTCTGGAAACATAGAAATCCACCCCAATTCTGCAAGTACTCACACATGCGCTATTATAGTCCTATTAAGTCCTATAGTCCTATTAAGACAGTGCATATACACAACTGTTGCCAGATCAAGGTAGAATGGAGGGGTTTTGTTGTTGGGTTGTTTTATTTGTTTGTTGTTTTTCTTTTTGCACAAATGTGGTCTCCAACTATGAAGCTGTTTGTGAATTTGCACCAACACTGGCAAGTTGTTTTGGCTGGAAAATTCTCTCTTCTGCTCTCCTTTGAACCAAAATTCTTTAAGTGGTTAATAATATAAATCTATTTCTTTTGAAAACTAAAATAAACACTTTCCCTTTAGTTTTATGAAAAGATTTGGTTGCACAATGTTGCTTTTTCTTGGTTTATGTTGTGGAGGAAACAAAATAGTTTGTCTTTTCCTCTAAAACTCTCATATCAAATGAGTTATTTATGTTCCTCTAATGGAAATATTGGGACAAGTCCCTTTCAGTTATGTGTGCTGAAGATGAGAAAAAAGCTTGCAGAATTTGGCCCTTACCTGGAGATGTGTTTTCAGAGAAGAAGGTTTAGAGATGTGTGCTTTTCTTTCCCTACTTGTACAAATATTTTCTTACAGGGAGGAAAATACACTTAGCACATATTGTAGTAAATTGCAGTTTAGTATAAATTGTTCTTTAACACCTGAAAAAACCACAACCTACAGTGATAATTGTAAACATTTAATTTGTTTCCTAAGGGAAAGGGATACAAATGGTGGCTTTTGGATAACCCCTACTCTGTCATTAAAAAAAATCTTAAAATACCTAATGTTTTAGCCACATATGTCAAATGGCCTGTGCAGTTTGGTCATCTAGGAAACGGACAGTGTCCCATCTGGGAGGCGCCAGAGCCATCTCCCTGGCACTCGTGCTCTTCTCGAGCCTTGCTTGATGGATCTCATGGGAAGTCCCTGCGTGCACCATGAGAGTCTCAAGGTGCTAATGCAGAGTTCTGTAAATACTGAGTATTGTGTCCTTTTGCTTCGTTTCAGTGAATATGTTTATTAAATAATAGAGATCCAAATATAATTGTCATTTTTTTCAGCAGCGATGATGATGTATGCCATTCTCTTGCAAGATGGTTTTTGCTAAGCACGTCTAGATTCCTGGATTCTACTGTATGTCCTTATTCAGAGTCCTTTACCTCTTTTCTTTTGATTTCTGTTTTATTTTTGATTTTTTTCATGACTCTAAAGGCTAGTTTTATTTTTAGCTGACTGAATAGATAAGAGTCTACTATCACCTTCATTTTGTAGATGGAGGAAAGCATTATGACTTTAAAAATCTTAGTTCAAGGAACTGCGGAAACATAAGGACTTGTTTTAAGTGTTTCTGTGATTTTGGCATAAATAATTCTGAAAAGTCTCTCCGGGAACCTTTCAGACGCAAAAATAGAATATAGATTTGAGTTGCAGACGGTACCTCAGCCATAGTATTCTGTGCTGCAGTAAGTTGACATATGAATTATTTTAAACTTCATAATAAATGATCTTATAGGAAAGAATTTTCTTTTTAATAGCTGATTAACTCAGTGATTTATAAGCTATAATATCAAGGGTCGTTTTGGTGGGTAAACTAATGCAATTTTAACCTTTTCCTTCAACTTAGTACATTTTCATACATGTGTGTGGCACCTTTTCTTTGGGCAGGTGCCTTGGAAAAAAATTAGCAGAAGTATGTGTATTTCTTCTATAACTGTGATGTGCATATGTTCTTATATATAGCTGTGGTGTGTGTGTATGTGTGTTGCTCTATGTAACATTTTTAGGTGTCTGTACAAATATAAGGTGATTTATGAAGTGTGACTCATTTTTCCTTCTTCCCACTGTTCCAGTGGAAGAGCTGAGACTGCGATGAGAAAAACTAGTACACGTTATTAAGAATTCCGATAAAGTAGGCTGAATAAATTTGTTTTCTTTGTGAGCCTTAATCCTGTGTTGTATTGGCTTCTTGGACATGGCTAATTTATTTGGAATTCCATTCTGTTCCCGACAGCATTCCTGATTAGCAGTTTGATCACCCGGAGCAAAGTTACATACCAGCTTTCAACTCTTGTAATCTAGCAGTGTAATTTTTTCAAATGGACTCTTTTCTTTCCATCTTTGCCCCAGCTCTCCTTTTTTTTTGTGTGTGCAAAGAGACTTTAAGAATAAGCAGGATAGAAGGAAAAAATTGTTCAAAACAAACAATATAGTTTGCTGAATGCCCAACTTAAGCCTCTCTCGTAAAGTCCAGGTTGGAATATGGAAACTTCCAAAATCAGTCAAATCTGTCTACGCTTATGGTAAGTTCAGTGTTCTGTAACTACCAAAATTGGAATTTTAGGAAAACAAATGATTAAGGAGAGACAAAGTACAAAGTTTAGGCCATGCAGTGCTATACTTTTTTTTGTGTGATAATGAATTATCAGATTTGCTGTTATTATTCACTTGGCTTTTGTTTAGCTTTTTCTTTTTTTAAAAAAAGCATATATTAATGACCTTGCTGAATGCAACAATGTTTTTGATGATCTATCTTCAAAGCTTTGAAGTCTCCACTAATTTATGAGTTAAGCTCTTTAGAAAGTGTTTCAGATAATATAATTTCACTTTTAAATAGGAAAACAATGTTAGGAACCATGCCAGTGTGGCATGTGAAATATTAACCTTCCTTCACTAATAGAAGATAGCAGTTTTGTGGATGGCATGATATCGTATTCAAGTCTGCAAGATCTGTAGCTTGCCGAGGCAGTTTTTGCCTATAATGGATTTTAGAAACATTGCATACATCTTCAGTAGTTAAGTCTGTCACGTACTAGACCTTGTATGGAAATCACAGCTATGACACAGTTAATTCGTATCAGTTTTGGCTTATGCTGTTAAAATAAGTGCTGAATGGGAGAACTTTTTAATGGGAAAAGTTTTAATTTTAATGGTGGATAAAAATCAGGTTTTGACCCATTAGCTTTTTTGGTAGGGAGCAGGATGGACATTCTTGGAGTTAAGCTAGAGGAAATACAGCATGTAGCAGCCCCTTTCACAAGCGCACGCTCTGCCAAAGACCTAGTTACAGATGAGAAGCATCTGGGTTTTACATCTCCTGATGTTTCCTACAGTTCCAGAAGGGTTTTAAGCACAGTGAGAAGAAAGTAGGGTTTCAAACTCAGGAATAGACTCAGAAGTAGCCCAACAATACATGACAATAGCACTTGTCAAGAGATTCAAATTGTTTTTTTATGTACAACTATCCTGACTTTCTGATGTTTTGAAGAAGTTGATCTGTCAATTTTCTTTTGGTCATAAAACTTTGATTGGAAATACAACTTCTGATGAATGTCATACAAGTTGGTACATGTCTTATCAAAACTATGGTTTTGATAATCTGCTCTTTCAGTTGAAACACTATTTTGTTTAAGAAAAGAGTAGTAAAAGTAATCAAATTCTTGACTAGCTTGGTTTATCATGCCATGAATTTTGAGGGGAAGAGGTGTAGAGTTTTCTACTGATGAAATAAAATTTTAATATTTCTTCTTCTATCATTTTTTTCTTTTTTAATATTTCTCACTTGACAGTGAGGCCTTGAGGATAAACTGAAGCACCTCTGAGCCCAGGCTGCTCTTGAGATAATAAATCTAGTTCAAGTTTGTGTTGGTTTTTCCTGGTTATGGTGTGTTGCGCTTATCCTAGTGGGATGAGTATGTTGGCTGGGGACTTTCCAATGGAAAGCTAATGGGGCAGGGCTTTGTGTGTACTTTTCTTTGACTCAATGTAATGCAGAACAATCTTGATAGTATGTATGATCATAAGTAAATTGAAGCAAGAACTGACTTTTAGAGGACAAAAAAGGACATTCAAGGCTGTGAATGAATACCTTGGTGTGACTTAAGTGCTGTTTTATTTTCCGTGTGATAGAGAGTGCTTGTTCAGCAGGGTTCACAAATGTAAACTGGACCAAGGTGCCTTTTCAACCCTGATAAAAATAGTAGGTGTGTGATTTTGGGAAATAAGCACTGGTCCTGCTTTTCCCCCTCTTCTCCCACCTTGTCCAATGAACTTGAAAATTGTTGTTAGCCACGCTGCCTCCTTCAATTCTTTGCCATTTTGCTTTGTAGGTGTCCTGACTCCTGGAATCATGGCAAATATAGTAAGTCAAATAACTTGCTTCCTAATTCTACCTTATTTATTTGAAATCTGTTTCAAACTGGGGAATAGAGCAGATGCTGTATGATTCTTGTATTGCCTTATTATTGCTAGTAATTTCACTGGATATTTTAAAACAATTTTAGGAAGATAATGATAATCTAGGAAGTAGACAGCCTTGTAATTAGGACTTGAAAATTAGATACGATTTTTTTTGCTTTATTTTAAAGGTGAGCAAGAAATATGTAATCTGTTTGCTAAGTTACCCCTTAGTAGGCACTGATTATCTGGACAATTAATTCCCCGATGATAATTTAGAAGGAAAATATTCATTCAGAATAAATACGGAATTTGTCAGTTAAGAATATTGTCTATCATCTCCTTGTTCTATAAAGAGATAATTAGTGGGAAAATGATTTTAATAAAATAAGCCCTAAACAGAAAGAAGATGTTTTTATGTCATACAGTGTACACTATTTGAAAAGGTAGATAATCAAAAATGGTGCTAGTCATTAGGGACATATGTTAAGGACATATGTATAGATTTTAAATAGTACTTTTTCTTAGGGAGTCTCAAAATACTTTACAAAGGTGGGAAGAAGAGCTCTCCATGATATACTCTTGTGGTCTGCAGTCTAGCTGCAGAATGACTTCATCTGGCCTGTAGAATCTTCTTGCTTATATTATGTAATTATTTTTATTTGGCCAAGTGAATCTGTCCTAAAAACTGAGAACTAGATAGAAAAATACTCTTCAGCAATGGAGATGCAGTGTGTGGGATGTGTGTGTTCCACAGCAGCCCCACCGGCTGCTATTGAGCTCAGTAACATCCTGCTCATCCTGCTGTGCATTTTCAGCAAGTCAGAGTATGGACGGCAAGGTGGCCCTGAGAGCAAGAGAGGTAGTTGTCTCAGAGATAGGTTTTTAGTCATGGCCAACAGACATCTCCAGAGGTTTGGGAATTAATTTTTCTGAATGGAGGCAGGTATTGTTGCTTCAACTATGTTACATATTCACAGTCACAAAGTGCAGCAGTGCCCCAAGGAATAAAGTAATATAGAGCCACTTAGTAAACTGTAAGCCTGTAGTGGCTGTACTGAACAATTTGTCAAACTGCTGCTTCTGCTTTCAGATGAGATGAAGATTTCCTTTCTTCTCGTCTGTGTGGGTGTGGATCTTCTAAAGAACAGGTTAGAGAAACAGCTGTCAGGAATGATGTAGTTGATCTTGCTTTAGGGCAAGCTGAATGACACTTCGCGTCCTTTTCAGCTGTTCTGTCGGTAACTGGAGGCAACCCTTGTAAAATATATATATGTAAATATTTTTAGATATATCTATATAAATGCATGTATATATTTTCTTTCCAGCCTTATGCCTTTTTCATCAAAATGTAAACTAGTTGCAGGAGTAGTCCCTTTAAATGCAGCATCTTTTGAAGTCTGTAGGTATAAAAAGACAGTCATTGTTCGATGCACCTCCACAAAGAATCCTTCTTAATCCCAATTGTGTGTATTCATCCCTTGGTTGAGCTTTCCCATGCGGAGGAATTTGAGTTGATTCACATTCCTTCATAAATTCACATAGGGTAATACATTAGACTTTCTTTCCTTTTAAGCAATCTGATCAGTTCTGACACTTCCTAACTCCATTAAAAATCCCTGTAGTAGTTAAGAGCACCCATTAGTGTGAACAAACTCCTGAAGCCCTTTAGAGTATTTGCTTTGCCATGCCTTTAAATTGTTTACAAGGCCTGGAGCTTTGCTCCCAATGTACAGTTAGTACAATTTAGGAAATAAATGGAGAGGTTTTTTGCTTGTATTATAAATACATTTCTGCTAAAAGACAATGTGTTGAAACTCATAAGATTAACTTAGACTGAACCATTTTGAGTATAAAATGGTTCTGGAAGAGAGTTTTGAGACTCAGAATTTTGATACATAATTTGGTATAATGCAGTCTTGAAAAATCAAGGAACCAGTCCTGACACTGTGCTATTACTTGGACTTCATCCAACTCATTTCTCTTGCTGCTGCCCCTTCGTGGTTTTTTGCCTTCACAGCTCGGCTTGCCCAGCTCCAATAGCTTAAATCCAGGCCCAGTCAAAGTATTGCATAAACATTTATATAAGTTCCTTTAAGTGCTCCTTTCCTGAACTGAGTCCTCGAGTTTGCCATTGTTCCAGTGGGGACTTGGCATCAGCTGGGGCCACAAGGAATTACTGTACCTATTCCCTGATTTTAAAGAGGGGGGAGAAGAAAGCAAATTTCAGAGAGTTTTCAGGCTCTGAATCAGACTTTAATCTCTGTTGGGTGGAAAACGGTTTCTGGGGAAAGGAGCTTGCTAGTTGAGTCCAGTTCAAAAAGATCGTAGCAGTTCCAATAATTACTCATTTCATCAATCCATCTAAATTTAAAGTGAGCTAAACCAAGTTCTTTCCTATAATGTCTCCTTCAAATAATGCTGCTTTACATTTGGACTGCCAAATAAGGAAACAGGCCATAATCTTCCAGGAGTTTCTTTCCTTTTAGTTTGTGTAATGCAGAGACTTGCTGTAACAAGAGCCCTTCTTTCTATGAAACGTGTTTAACATACTGGACTAAACAAACTATCTCCTAAAGAAAGTGCAAGTGTTTTTTGTGTGCACTGTGCTCTAGCTTTGGCTCTTGAGGACATTTCAGCATTTGCCGACATACTAATTGAGCGATGCATTTTGGACAGCTTCTGTGTTCTGATTTGTTTTGTTGTGCTTTTCTTTTCCTCCCTCCCTTCTTCCCCTTTTAATTTGTCTAGGCAAAAAAAAGCCCCTCCAGTGTTGTTTCCTGCAAAGACCATTCTTAAGAGCTCGTTGGACAGCGCAGGGCTCTTGAAGTGATAGCTAATTGGTGAAAGAAAGGCCTCGATTGTCTTGAGGGAGCTGGAAAGTGCTGCGTGTGCTGCTGAAAGGGACTAGGGAGAAGGTGCCTGGTTTCGCTGAGCAGCTGCTGCTGGAGATGTTTGGAGATTACATCAGCATTGGAAAAAAGGGGCAAAAAAAAAGTCCAACTTCACAGAGACAGAGTTTATGGAGGTTTTTTTCCCTTCCAAAGGTCTTCTGACAATACTGTCATTGTCAATATAAGAGTTGTTAATTCTTTATGAATAGCACATGGGGCCTCTTGACTAAATAGTACGTTACATGTCCCAAATCTGTCAGCTGGACTCTTCTCTCACATGCTAGTGAGATCACTTTGATTGGAATGTTACAGGAATTGCTGGGCTGGCCGTGCAGCACTGAATACTGCATTATATAATTAGATCTCCCAGGGTATTTTTTTCATATTACCTCATTATTCTAACTTAAATATGGAATCAGTCCTTTTGATGTTTTTGCTTGTTGTAATTATATTAATACGATTCATTTTATGGTCATGTCTCAGTGCTTATATAGATTATAAAATGTCCCGAAGGTTTCCTGACAAGACAAAAGTGGACTAAAGGGAGACTTCAAAAGGCTTGTTCAGAATCTGAATTGACAATGGGGAGAACTGGACAAGGTAAATGGAGCTAGAGCAGATTTTACCTTGCGATCTGATGAGAGAGAAATGACCTGTCGAGACTGGAATATTCCTCAGAAGGCCTCATGCTGACAGAGCGGGGAAAAGGAGAAAAACCGAAAACTTCACCTCATGACAACCGATTGAGTCAGATGACTTCTTATCAAACTAGGACATTTTTTTTTTTGCTGGGAGCAGGCTGGTAGACCTTCGCCACTTAAACGATCTGGGCAAAGCTGGAAGGAATCCTAGTTTTGGGCAGCCCAGGAGTGCCAGTGGCGCCCAGTCTTGGTAAGTGAAATGCGATGGCCTCCTGCCTGCTGGACAAGCTGCTGATCTCCATGTTAAGATGTCAGCTGCAGAGCCTGCCCCTATGCAGCAACTGAGCGCGCCCAAATGAGTATGAAGATCGCTGGCCCTGCTCAGCGTCCGTGTGTCACACTACAGACTTGCAGAAGGAGCGGGATTTTACCCGGTTGCCTCATCTGTTGCTGAGTTCCTCTTGTGGCTCCTCCTAATCAGTCATATCTGAAAGTGACTGAACATTTTAACTGACTAAATTATGATGAATGTTTGTATTTCTTGTCAAGGGATATGTCTGAGTAATAGAACTAGCTGGACACCATTAGTGAATTAGTCACTGAAATGATCTGTTCCATGAAAAACACATCTGAGCATCAGTGAGTGTTTGCCTGACTTGGGCTTCGCTGAACTTCAGCAGGGCTGAGTGTGGGGACACATGGCAGCTTGGCATACAGTGGGATTCTTAATCCTAAACAGCTCTGGGATAGTTTGATTTCGTCGTCTTAAATAAGCAGCTAATAAGATGCTGAAGGATTTGACTACTTGTTGAAGGTCATAGTGACTTAGATATTTTTGGTTAAGTCACCTTGTAGAATGACAAGAGTGGCTCCAAATGGACCGTCTGCTTTGAAATGATTACTAACATCCAAAATCTTACTGCATATAAAGCTCAGTTTAACCACTGCTTTTAAGAACTTCATTTTCCTACAGTGAAAGTAGGAAAAATTCTGTAGCCTTGCCTGAAAAAGTGAAATGTGGTGTCCTTGGCTCAGTTACCTTAAATTGTCCTGACTCTGTTAATTATTTTCTGCCCTGTAAAATGAAGGCTGCCACTTCATAAACTGGCTTCTATATCTCTCGATAGCTCACACAATGATATCAGAGTTCAGCCTAGGTAAAAAAACCCACAGCATTCCCATCAAGAGTGTCTTGCCCATTCATGACTCACTCCTACAGGCTGTCTCATTAACAACTGTTAATCAGCTCTTATCATTCGGTCTTTTGAAGCCTCCTAAAACTCAGGCATGAGGTGGTCAGTGTTTATGCTGCGAAACAGGGTTAATGTCAAGTCAATTGATCTTGACCTCAGATTTTATTTATGGTGAATGATTGGTCTACAAAACAGTCGATGGTGTCTGAAGATGCATATTATTGCCTTGAAATCTAGCCAGTTAATAAATTAAAAGTAGATTTAAATCCCCATCTGTTTCTGTAGTTTCTCTTTTTCTAATGATGATTCTTTCCTCCTTTTATTCTTCAACAACAGTGAAATGTCTGCTTGATCTGCAGACATACCTTTGATGATAAATAACTGGAAAAACAGAAATACTTGATCCATTTTTCTTCTTTCAGTTGATCTTTGCTTTTATTAGCTGTTGTATGTATTGCTGTACAGAAATCAAATTTTGTAGATATACTGACATGTTCTTATGGAAAAAAAAATAGTTTGTTGTCATCCTTTCATTTATTGTATTTAAATTCTATTTGACAGTCTTATTCATACTAATTTTTTAAAAATGTGGATGTAGATAGGACATGGTGCAGTGAAGAATGAATTAATACCTTTGACAGTCAGTGGTATCTCCAACTTCATAAAAGACCACATGGCCTATTAAACTCCACATGCATTCAAGGTAATTTTAATAGCATCTTGTTTCATTTCTTGGATATATGAGAGATGTCTTAGGGTTAGGGAGCTCTCCACACAGCAAAACAGCTGCTGCTGGGGGCTTTCCTTGGGCCCCCCAAAAGGGACACGGAGCTCTGGCATGGATGCGCTGCAGCCTCTGGTCCTGTGGGGTGGGGCTATTGATTGGTGTCACCTCTTCTACTTTGGTCTACCTATGTATATCTGTGTTTTCATTCAGGAAAATACAGTATAAACATAATAATGAGTAAGGTTAAAATATGTATTTTTAAAATGTAAAAGTTGACTAGTGCCTATTCTCATAAGTTACTTCCTGTTTACAAGCCAATATACTGAAAGAAAAAATTGGAAAAATAACTGCTTTGTGTCAGGTGCTGCTTTTTTTGTAGGATCCATACGTCAATGGGAGTTTAAGAGAATTGACTGGAAATTACTCCAGAGCCTGGTAAAATTGATTCCATTAAGGCTGGTTTTAAGCAGGTGCCTATGCCCCACTGATTTTTGTTTGTACTTAGGTGGGTATGTAAATATAAGCAGGTGCTTAACAAATATTTAGAACTGTATTTTTATAGAAGAAAATCCATTACACTTAAATATATTCTGTATATAATGATTTATAGGATAAGCATGCTGACTGAAATGACAATAAAACCTATTGGATGAATACTTTGTACTTCAAGATTCCTAAATTTCTTTTTTTCGAAAAACATTTTTTTGTAAATCTGCCGATGGAAGTAATGCTGGTAATCTGCTTATGGATAATAATTATATACATATTTTTGTCCCAAATAGTGTTGCTATCTTGGCCTATAACTAGATTTGGACTGTTGGGTCAGTAGTAAAAGCAGACGTAATAAAAGTTGCCTCATAAGCTTCTATAATGAAGTTAAAAAAAGAATAGCTCTCCAATATTTCACTGTTAATCTGAATATTGTATAACATGTTTTCTTGAGTACAAATGCATATAAACATAGCTATACATTTAAAATGTTTTATATAAGCATATATAAAATAACAGGCAAATGAATATGGACCTGAATGATATGTGGAAGCCAAACTGTTTCTATGACATTTTAACTGTGTGTAAATGTTTGTAGAGTTATGTTTTCGTTTGGTTTTAGCCAATGATTGGAACAAATATGACTTGGTACATAAATACTAGTTGTGATTCTGTGGCTACCTTAGGAAGGTTGTTGTAATGGCTCCTGCCTGAATTTCCTCCTGTGTAAAATCAATGTTATATACGCTTGACTTTAAGTGTAAACAGATATGCGTGTGGGTATGTTCCCTTCCCACTTTGTTATAGTTCTTTTATGGTTCTGAAAGAAAAATGGTTGGCCTTAGCTGCTTAAGTAACTAAGGCTGCAGAATAATATTTGTTACGTATATTAGTGTATATTAGTTTACAACAGTTGTTATTCTGGTACCAGTGCTACCAGTGTAACCAATAAATGGAATTTGCTCACCAACCACATAGCCATTTTTAAGTTCCACAATTGATACTTTGTAATTTTTTTTCCCAGGGCTCAAGCTTTCTGACCTATAAAAGCATAACTGATTATAAATATCCTGTCCTCTGCAAATGTAATTGCTGTCTGACATTATGTGTACAAAGTTGGCCTTATGGACTGTATTATGGTATGGAGAACTAATTACAGATAAGCTCATGCTCTGACGAGTATGTAATTATATTTATTGATTAAAATAAGTCTACAATTTGATTTTGCAGTGTCATTACAGTGGCATCCACTTAAACAATTACTGTCAAACCGTGTAAACCCAAGTGCAGTGGGACTCCCTTAACTGGATCTGGCGATGCAACAGGTGGTCTAATTACTTTAGGTAGGTCCATTACAGCAAACTCCAGAGCGGAGAAGCCGAAGACACGAGCAGGGATAAAATTATATTGACCCTTGCAGAAGGCATCTGAACAGCTAGGGGCCCTGTGACTTGTCCACCAACTGCTTACCATGAACCACAGCACGGCAAAGTAAGGCTCGGGAGATCTCACCACTGGCCAGCACCACTACCCTGCCTCGCACGCATGAGGCGATGGAAAAAGAAGGGTTAGTGTCTCTCCATCTAGATTCATCAAGTCATTGGGCTGTGGCATAATTAAAGGGCAGAAGCCTTGTCACAGTTACACCAGCAGAAGCCCTGAGTACCTTCATAAAAATGCTTTTCATGCTTGATTGTCACTGAAGCGACTGACCTGAGAGTGTGTGGCCTTGTGACTTGGCATAGGCTGGACTAGTGACACTGTCTCTTAATGAGGCTGCCAGGCACTTTCAGTTCTAAGGCCTTATTTTCAGCTGTTCAAAACTTAAGCTAGAATTTTCCATGTTGTGCTGGGTGTCTTCCTCAAGCTGAGTTCTCCTCAGGAGGTTTCTGCCAGGATAGCTCAGCTTCTTCCAAGAATGAGGCTACAGAAAAATACATTGTTTTCTCATGCTAAAAAAAAATCACTGTCCAGTATTTTTATTTGCAAAGATGTAGTCCTCCCATTTGAGAAGGCTTATTTGTTTTGTTAAGGGTATATACCTGTAGTTCACATGGAAGAAACTGTTAACTTTAAATTGAGAGAGGACAAATCCAGATCTGCTGTGGTGAAATGAGAAGCACAGTGAGAATTAGGAAACATGTTTGTGGAAGTGGAATAGAATGAGGCTTAGATGGACAAAGGAAGAAAGTGGACCTGTACACAGCTGATACTGGACTGAACCATGCAGGAAGACTACTGCTGGGATTACGGAATGGAGATGGGAGCTGCTGGATGGGTGCCGGGAATCAGGGGCTGTTCAAAGTCCAGGGCAAAGAAAGGAGGCTTGGTTTTGTTGGGTAAGTTTCTGTGAAGTCTACTGACCAGAATTCCTCTTCTCCAGCTACTACCCATTCTCCAGCACAAATAACACATGGAGCTATCACTGTGGAAATAGGTGCTAAGCATTTTCAGCGCTTTATTAATGCAGTGTAGCAAAGTCTAGGATGGAGTTGGAGATAGTGACAGAATTAAAGTACTCTGGAAAACTTGTGTTTTGCACCCTGACTGTGTTGATATAGTTTTGTATGGCATTTTTTTCCTGCAAGTTCCTTTTTACTGCACAGGTAAAATGCTCTGGGGATGTTGTTTGCAGGACTATTGCTTGGAGTATTATGGAAATTGGAAGATGGGGTGTGAAAGAGCTTTGGGAAGACTAAGGTAAATTGTGAGGAAAGTAATTTTATCTTTGCTTGCTAGTGAGTTCTGAGTGAAAATATAGACTGCTTTTTTCTTATTTTATCAGGAAATCCTAGATCTAATTTGCTTGTGCACATAACAAAGCTTTTACAGATGCAGATACTGGTACCTAATGTAAGTACACCGAGAACTCACTTCCTGAGAATCTGAAGCAAGACACCTATGGTAAGCATATGTTAATAGAGTAATGCTGAGCCTTGATTTCTGATTGCAAAATGAGATGGCAAGATATTTCAAAAGCATTAATCAGTCTGCAAAACATATGAATGTTAAAAGATGTTCAAGAGGAAATAAATTACTCCTGTATGGGGACCAAACATTGACAATGTACAAAGCATGGAGCGATCACTGTCCATCCTGTGCCCTGAATGTGGCAGGAATCTGATGGAAGAAATAATCGACAAGGTAATAGAGTACTGGAGGTTTGTTTGTTTGTTTAAAAAAAAAAAAAAAAACCCACAAAAATCACAAGCATAATTCTGCCTACTCTGGCTGTATACCGGAAGAAATGACTAGTTGCTTCTGTTGAATCTGGTAAGGAGTTCTTAACAAGTTCAGTGGGTTTACTCGAGTGAGATGAGCTGAGGGTAAAATATTAACCTCCTGTACAGTTTAGTTTCTAGACCCTGCTCCCTCTTAGAGTATATGATAGTTTTTCTTAACCCCCTAGGAGATAAGAAATCAAAATAATTACTGCTGGGTTTGAGGATTTATAGTAGTAATTCTAAATGATGAAATTTAGATATAGATACTTCTCCCTGCTCTATATGTTAAGATGAATTTATGGAAGATCAATCCATCAAGAACTATTAAATGTAGGATATTCCTGTGTTACAGATTGGGTTCTGGGGGTGGATATTAAAGAAAAGTCACTAATATGCTTGTCTTGTGTTGTTCTTTTAGGCATCCACTGTTAATCACGATGGGACATAGGATAGAATATGAACTGGTCAGATCCAGCACAGTTTTTACTGATCCTTTTGCATCTGAAAATCATTGATCTGTCCATTACATTTTTTTATTATTTATTTATTTATTTAGAATTGCCCAATGAGACATACTTCCAGAGGGACAGGAAGAAATGTCTTCTACCAGCATGTGCCCTCTGAATATCCTGATGAAAGGATGGAGAGAAAGATGGCAGTGAGAACTATGAGGTACTGGAAGGCACACAGTTTTCAACACACTGTACTCCAACCCCAACAACACATTCTATTCCAACCCCAATGCCTAGGCATTTCCAGTAGTGTAAGTTTGTAGCTCTGGTGGTTGATGACATCTGATTTTATGTCCACAGTCACTGGCAGTTTCTTTAAACATGTTTTCCTTGGTGTATGCCTTAGACCAAATACAGCATCTTCCAGATTTTCAGTCCCTGGTAAATGTGTCCCACCACACCTACCTGTAAAAGAGTGCAGGATCTAGCTAACTAATTTGTTCCTAGGCAGTTAAGCTACTCTTTGAGCTACAGACCAAGTAGTAGACTTAACATACCATTTTTAGAATATGACCAATATTGTATAGGGGACACATCTGCAACCATCTCAAAGAAATAATCTAATTGCAGGTTGTTTTGTTGTAACCCTGCTAACATTTTAGGTTATTTTGGGAAACCCATGGTCCAAGTACTATGGAATGTAGTTAGGAAAAACACCATTTTCTCAAATATTTCAGATGTGGAATATTTATTTTATAGCCAAAGAAAATTGTTTTGTTGCCCAGCAACTGACCATGAGCAGGATCAACTGTCAACTGTACATGAAAAGAGGAGAAAAACCCAGTTACCTCTGTTTGGGCTGCATGTGACCGCCCGAGTGCCCACGATGCAGGAAACTGAAATCTGTGCTGCAGGATTTGCTGTTCTTAGACTCTGATCAGTAATGCATTTGCCCTCCACCTTCCCGCAAGTTCTGTGTGATCACCATTAGTAGCCAGCAGAAGAAATCACTAACATTGGTAATGGAGATGGACCGCTTTGAAAAATCTTTAGTTTTCAAGTGAGCTTTCAATAATCAAATCTGATCTTTAGCTATTTGTTCAGCTTCAGTCGCAAGATGAGAGCAAGGTCCTTAGGTAAATCTCAGATTTCTGCAAAGATTATTGTGTAGACTTTTAACTTGAGCGAGTCTCCATGGCACAAGTCTATTGAGTGAAAAGTAGCTGCTTAGGGAGTTGTATGTTTTATGGGAGCCTGTTTGTTATATACAGGTCAACTTGAGAGAGGTGAATAGAGTCATTCTGGATTAACCTTGATGTTACTAATGTTCATGCTCTGCTTGCTCTGCAGTGGTTAGAGAGCACTAAGAGATGCTTCCACCTCTGCATCTGGACTGGGCTTTGATTGGTCAAAATAATGGGCTGACCAGTGCTCCTTTGGGAAGATACGGCAAACAGAAAAGGGAGAAATAATGTTGTTTAATAAGGCTTGTATCCAAGTCTAGCAGAGATGGGAGTCTTCTATAAAAGCATACAGGATAGACCTCTGAAATCGCACAGAATCCCAGAATGATTTAGATTGGAAGGGACCTCTAAAGATCATGTAGTCCAACCCCCTTATGTTAGGGACACCCAGAGCATGTGGCACAGGGCGGCATCCAGGCAGGTTTGGAAGATCTCCAGACGAGGAGACTCCACAACCTCCCTAGGCAGCCTGTTCCACGGCTCTGTCACCGTCACAGACATCTTAGGGTTTGAGAGGAGTCTCATGAAATTTTAGAGCTTGGTGACATATGTGCATACTGCCTCTCCTAGCACGAATCTCTATCAGTTTCTCAGATCTATTAAATATGTCTTTACTTGCCCTTCCAGTGTGCACTAGTGTATCTGTTCTGTGGTGCATATAGCTGTGCTTCCCTGCCTGCTGCTGAGGTGATTGCTCTGGTTTCTGCTGGGAGATCACCAATCCTTGTATGCTGTCAAATGGAAAAGGGCAAATGATTTAGGTGTCATACTGAATTAAAAAAAAAAATCTAAATTTAGATTTTCACCAGTAAAAAGAAATGGCTAAATTAATCATTTTAAGGAAAAGGCTAAGTTTCTTTTGATGCAAGCTAACATATGAATGTCAGTGAAGAACTCGGTTTCTCTCTTGTGGTACTATGGTGGTATTATTGGCAAAAAGATAAGATCAGCAGTCCATATTGGCCCCAGAAATGTAAAACCTTTTGATACAGTTACATGAATAAGGCATATATATATAGTTTACAGCTTGTGACACAGATTGAGCAGCCTGTGATTATTTGTATTATTATTATTACATTGAAATGTTTCCAAAGAGCAGCGTTGAACACTGAGATCTCCTAAATATGAAAATTTCTATGACAGTAGTCGCTATGCAACTCAGACCCACAATCCTCTATGTTAAACCCTCCCTATCTGTCTGAGCAGCCAGTGAGAGGGTGAGGAAATGCCTTCCTTTCCTTGGAGCCTTGTCGCTGTGCAGCGCGTGGCTCGGGAGCAGCAGGAAACCAGCTGGGCTGCGCAAATCCAGCACAAGGGGAGGAACAGCGAGGGGAGCTGAGAGCTCTCAGAAAGGTGTGAGGGATGTTTGGCTCTGCACGGTGGCCAGGGACTTTCCAAAAGACACAGGCAAATCCTGGCTTGTCAAATTCAGGCTACAGAAAAGCTGTATCTCCATGAGTCAGCTCACAGACTGAGTAGTGCCACAATCCAGTCTCTTGTGTGGAAAGAGAGGAGCCTGCCTTGAATATGTCTGCTTTTCATCAGTTATTCAAGTTACGTTGATGCCGTTTAGAGATGGGCTCCAAATCTGTGTCGGCTTTTATGCAAATAATAGTTTGTTGGAGTCCTTGTGTGAGCAATATCAGTGAAAAACATTATCTTATCTATTGACAGTGATTTCCTGACATGTCCTTTCATTAGCAGAAATCATAATATAGACTGTATTTTAGGTAACTACATACAGCAGCTATGAATAGCTTCCCACAACAGTCTTGTGTTGTTGGTGGCAGTGGAATTTTTTCTAATCCACACCAGGAAGTATTACTAGAAGGATGGGATATTCTTTCTATTTGCTTCTTTTTTTAATACCAGAGGTATAATTTCCCAGATTAAATGTTGACATGACTATGATATGTACTAAACATTAAAATTTTAGGTAAGACATTTTACATGTTCATCTCAATAGTGTAAGTCTGTGAAGAATTTGGACCTCTACTTAGTATCTAATAAGAACTTGTTTGCTAAAGGAAACATAATAATATTTTAAATAACATACATGACACACAAACATTCAGGTTGTGGTGGCCTAAGGATTCAGCTTGGAAATACAGTTTAGCTATTTTGAAATCTTTCCTGCAAGCATTATGTAGTTGTGTGATGTGACAATACTGAATTTCTTTTCTAGTTGTGTAACAAGCGTAACAGCTGATGCAGGTTCCAGTTTAATGTTTTGCCACAAACCCACAATGAGAAATAGGTTTGCATGTTGTTTTATTAAGTGGTTCAAATTACAGGCATGGTAGGTTTTGTATAATGAAGGTATGGGTACCTCTTTTGATCACAGAAGATATTAAATGCAGAAGTTTGCTTCCTCAGCTCTTGTGTATGCACAATATAGTGGCTGTGGTATGCTACATACCATTTGGTTTGAAAACCCCTTGTGCCTTGCACTCTGTACGTGCTGTGGCTGCTCCGAAGGTCATTATTAGTCATCCTGGCCCCGGTTCTTGGCTAAGCTGTAGTTAGCTTGCATGGGTCTATTGGATCTATACAGTGAGAGATTATCTGTGAGCAAGGAAAGCCTTTGCTGTCACCCTGTTGCCATAACAGTTCCTGTGTTGCATAGGATGCAAAAATACAAGCCAAGGAGTGTGGTCAAAACATCCCAGCGATGCCTGAAAACTGCAATAGCCCTCAGTTTCTGACAGGCGACATAAAGCAGAGCAGCTTGGAAGACGCTCCCCTGGGTTAGTGTTGGAGGAGGCAGATGGTCAGGCTGCTGGCGCGGGGAGCCCTGCTCGTGTGCGCCCGCCTTGGCTGCGCTCCGGGCCCTTGGTGCGGGCTGAGCGCCGGCGCAGCGCGTGCCCACGCGTGGTGCCAACGCTCGGGGTGCTCGTGTGTGTTGCACCAGCAGTGCTCCCCGTGCATGTATGTTTAAGCTACAACTGGCAAGAATGCAGCTTGCCAGGAGGAATATAAGTGAGTCAAGTACCAGAAATGTCTTTTCAGACTTCTTAATGGCTTGCAAATATTATTAACCACATGTTTTTAATAAAACCTATTTGTATACTTCATGCAGAAACAATATTAAATCATATATCTGGTGAAGCATTTCCAGGATGGGAAAGTATCAAAGTGTTCATTTTGTATCAAAGATAGTGTTCAAGGGTAGCAATAGTCCATAACAGACATTTGCAGTTACTTCTTCTGCCCTGTTCTCACTTTTTGTGCCTCTTCTACTGTGGTGTGAAAATGGGCTATGCAGCCTTAACCTGTGGAGTAGTTAGAGCAAAGTGTAATATTCTGAGCCTCCCCTTTCCCAAGGCTTCCTTAAGGAGTGTCTTTTTATCATTCAGCCTGCAGTGCCTGTATTCGGTTGCCCCAGGAATGCGGAAAACTATACAGGAATATCTGCCAGGCTGTGAGAAGATCTTAGGCTTTGAAATTTTATGGTCCACGCTTGTTAATGCACATTCCATATTTCAGGGTGCCTGGCTGCCCTCCGTCCTTGTAAGGATGTGGCATGGAGTGCTGGGCATACGAGTGTGTGTGTGAGCTACAAGCACGGCTGAACTGATAAGCCAGCCCACGGACCCATGGAGAGGAAGCCCCACTGCAGGTAAATTATAGTGACACCTGCTCCTGTTGGTACAGTTAAGGGTCAGTCACCGCAAAATCCAAATCTAGGAGTGGGGCTTGTGTTTTTTTGTAAGTACAAATTATTATGAAAGACTACAAGTTAGATCTTCAGCTGCTATAAATCAGTTCTGTATTCTAAAGAGAATCTGGTTTCATCTCTTTCAGCAGGAGCTGAGTTTGCTAGTCTTTGAGCCCTGTTAATAGGACTTTGGTCATGTCTTGAGTGTATTCAGTTGCACATCTGACTGCAGTACAGGTAACATGCACTTTGTAAAATATAACAAAAAAATCTATTTGCTCATAAACCAGCCTTTGCACATACAAGATATTGTTTAAAGAGTATCAGGAGCTTAGAATTGTGGACTCAGCTGAAGAGGCCTTTTCCCTTATTTTTAACTTTGACTTGTCCTGTAGCTACCTCCATATTCTGGTAAGATTATCGTGATTTTAAAAAAAGACACATTGCATACACATAGTAAATAAAAACAACTTAATAAATGGAAGGAAGTTCTCTTTTGCATTGTTGCATATTCTTTGTTTCTAAATGAGAACTTCCTGTTCTCCTATTTACCTGTTTTTTTCCTGATGCTGTCTGCTGTCTTGGAAGCCGTTCAGCTTCCCTCACTATTAATTCACAAGATGGCATTTGCTGTGTGTACAGAAGGTAACACATTGGATGATTTATGTGTATGCTTGTGGAGAGGAAGGTATGAGTTCCAAAACTGAAGGAGTTTGTGTATGCAGTCAGATTTATTAATGGTGTTTAGAAAGCAGGTTTGAGAGTTGCAGTATAGAGGGAAAGTCTATTCTTTGAATAGGCAGATCTAAAGCAATTTTAAGATTTGATGTATTAAAATTAAGATAGTGAATTCCTCTCAGAGGTAGTTAGCTATTTCATGCATTTCCAATGTCTTATGGCTTTATGAAGATAATCTACTTACTAAGCATTCGTTCAAATAGGCATTGATGATAAGTTTATCTATTGGGTTAAATTCTCTGACCTCATCTAGGCAGATCAGACCATGTTCTCATTACTTGATTGGGAAAGAAATGACAATATATCTCTTGCATACTCCGGCTTACTTTTCAGTGGCTCCCTATTTTAATACCTTAGGTGTTATTAGGCTTTTCTTCTCCCAGAAAAAGAAAAGAAAGATCCAATCCTCATCAGCTGCTGCTCCTATGACACCATCATAGCCGTGGTATAGGATAAAATTGTGATCCTTGTGAAGCCCATGGATTTTACCCACCTTGCCTGGGTAGATATGGGCCAGTTTGAGTCCCCAGCAACATCTAAGCCTGAGCATGTAGGCTGGTGGGTTTCTTGAGGGATGATGGATTAGGGACACCTTTCTCTGAAATTTGTGTTGTTTTGTTGGGCTTATATCCAGACTTTAGTGTTATTCAAAGCTCATGCTTTTTGTTGAAAATATGAAGCAGATACATTGTGAAACTGATAAATTTTCAAGTAATTTTGTCATCAGGCAATTAAAATATCATGTACTTATAAACATCCATAAGACTCTATGGATGGGAAAGTTGCCAGTTTCACAAGCAAGTTCCCTTCAAAAGTACAATGAATGTACAGTACTCTGAATAGCCTGGAAAGAAAAGTCATTTTCCAGCTCTTAAAATCCTTTTTTTAGCTTTATGCAGTGGGCTGAAGTCAGATTCTGATGATCCTACAGACAGAACTGTTAAGCACCTATGATTTGTCAGTACTGGTGCACATAAATTCCAAACAGCACAAATGAACCTATGCTTAACACCTAGTTGCACATACAAAATGTTCTTAAAGAAGAGCTAGCAAGAAAACATGTGACTTGTAAAAGCTATTATAATAGTACAATTATTTGGGAAGTACAGCAGACCACATGAGCTTTATGCTGGTATTATAAATAAATAATTACATATACCCATAAAAAATGCATTGGATAATGTGCTGGTGACCAGTTGACCCTGTAGAGACTGTCTTGGCAGGAAACATTTATGAGTCCCTCTCTCCCAGCAGGGCAAGCAGGGGGATGGGGATCAGGGCTGCGCCTTGGCCGGCCCTGCGGCTGCCGGGAGCGCCCTGGCTGCCTGTGCTTGGCGAGGTGGGCAAGGGCAGAACACTGTCAGGTGGCCCGGGGTTTTGGCAGCAAAAGTCGATTTTCTTGTGCTGTGGAGAAGCACTGAACCTTTTCTATCCATTCCCGTGAATCACTGCATGTCCAATAACACTGAAGCATTTGCATGTAGTTGTGCCAGGTGCAATTCTGTCCCCGCAGTCATATCCATATAAATGGATACCATAGATGTGCAAATTTAGGGGACTAATTGCATTGTGTGGAGACTTAACCTGAGTGGCTGAGCCAGTGTCTTAGGGGAAGTGTTTGGGGCCTGGGAGCACTTGCCATTTTTTATTCCACAGGTTGTGTGTGAGTAGACACTGTCTTTCTGGGAGAAGTTTTCTCAGATGAGACAGGAATCGTGAGACAGAATTTTGAGAACTACAGTACTGCAAAAAGGACACTTCAATACAACTTTGGAGTGTTGCTTTAGTTAAATATATGAATGTTAATATTTAAATATATATATATAAAATATACAGTTATAAAAGGTTAGTATTTTCAGATACATAAAGAATAACTTCAGCATTTTCTAAATGAAAGGATATTTATGCAGAAGCATGTTTTTGTCTTATATTAACTAATCTTTTCTTTTACTGTGTCTTGGCAATGTGGAAACAAACTTTTAAAAGAGGATATATTGAACCACTGCTGCATCATTGCACTTCCAGGACAACATAAGAGAGATAGGTAATTGTGGACGTATGTAGAAAGTATTATTAACCCTTACATTTGAACTGCTGGTCTGTTTAAGTTCACACCTGTTTTTTTGCAGGAAATTATATGTGGAGAAAGCAAGTAGTAAGTTCTTCTGATGCTCACTAATGTAATATACGAGTATGACTTGAAGCAGTGAGCATAAGGTTTCACTGCAAGCAGTGGGGGAATAATGGATGGGAATTAGCAAAAGTATAGCAGGAATGAATGAGGATATCTAATGAATGTGTATTCACTTTGAAAGGTGATCTCTTCAGCTGAGGCTTGGAATTACTAAATAGCTAATGGCTGATGATACAAATGGTTGTAGATAGGATAGATGGCCTCAAGATTGATGGATGGCTCTTGTTGCTCTAGCTCTTTAATCCAGGCTTCTGCTGGAATGCAAAGTTTCTAGCTTGAGATCCATTATACAAGTATATAAGAAGAAAAAGACAGCCGTGGTATTTGTCTGCTTCTCACACTACTCAAGATGTGAAACTGTTTTTGCTTGCAGTAACATGCCTGCTAATGCTGGGCAGCATAATGCTGTCTTATTACAATGATTTGCAGTTCAAAGTAAAAACTGTGCTGAAACGCTACAGTTTCTTGTGCTTTTCAGAGAATTAAGAGTGTGTTGTTGACACTGATAAACTCGGAAGTTGAGATGTTACTGTAGCAGTGCAAAAGGTGCCCGGATCACTTGGAGCAGGAGTATGACAAGTAGCTGTGCTGTTAATCCAAAGTCACTTCACTGTACTGCAGAAATACCAGAATTCAGGCAGAATACAACAGAAGGCCAAAGCAGAATTATACAGTAACAAGCAGAGATGGGCCTGCATCAATTGCTAGTGCTGAATTAGGAGAAATTTTCATCCAAGCTCGTATCTGAAATGTACAGCTTGCCTTCATTGCAATTAAGGCAGAAACTGATGCAAGAAGTGGAGTATTTGGTAATGTAAGAAACCTA
This sequence comes from Nothura maculosa, assembly GCA_032353885.1. Classification (NCBI taxonomy): domain Eukaryota; kingdom Metazoa; phylum Chordata; class Aves; order Tinamiformes; family Tinamidae; genus Nothura; species Nothura maculosa. The sequence continues at coordinate 1,804,099 of JAUBOD010000589.1, forward strand.
AACTCTCAAGTGTGCTTCCAAGCTGCAGGACATACTTAGATTAATTACCATGAAGCAGTTCTCATGTCTAACAGAGTCTTTACAATAACACCTGTTAAAGTTGCTTTGATATTTCCATTAACTAACTACCAGTGGAGAGGTATCTGAATGTGGAAGGCAGTAATATACATAGAGCTGTAAAGTTTTAAAGATAATTAAAAAATTAAATATAAAAGTACATTCTTTCAGCGTTATTTGCTTTAAGTTTCAGGTTGTGCCTTAGTATGTAGAGCATAAAAATAGGATGAATGTTACCTATTCACACAACTGCCTGCAGCTGATTTTGAAAATTTGAACCACTGCTCCTTTGACAGTTCTTTACTCATTGGATATCATCCTGTGATGGAACGGAAAACATGTTTACGTGGGTGAAAGGTGAAACAGCAAATTGCAGACCATTAGTGGTGCTGATGTTATTTAAGATGACATGAGTGACAGTTGGTAAAAATGTTATTTAGTTTCTATACAAGGAAAAGATTAAAGAATAGTTGAAGGCAACACAAAAAGTCAGCAAAGGATTCACAATTAGAAAAGGGAACTAAATTAACACATGAATTGTTAACTGCTTGGTCAATTTTGGTGGAAATTAGAATGAATGAAAATGCGGGTCAAATGTTGCGACACCCCACACTTTGGTATTCAACAAGTTACGGTGTAATTCTGCACAAGCCGAGGACTACACTTTAAAATATGAAATTAGAAGAAAATACGTTTGTCACTTCCCAGCTATTGAAGAACTTTCTTTTGCAGCAGGAAACTGGTGTTTTTTTCTGTTTCTCTGTTCCTCATTATGCCCTATTAAGTCACGAGAACAGTCGTCTTTGGAGAGCGTAACGATTACCCCTGACCGCTACACATGTAGCTTTGAGGGTTTCCATGCCCTGTGCTTGGGAAGAAAGACACGAGCTACTTCCTCTGCCTCACAGTGGTTCCTTCATTTGTAAGCTTTAACTATGAGACAAGACATCCTGTGTGATTTCAGCGAGTCCATATGGTTCTCGAATGCTTTTCCCAAGGTGAGGATTAGAGAACATCAAATGCCGTTTGAGGGAGAGAGGAAATCTCATGTAATGCTTTTGTTCTGCTAACATCTATGTAAAGAGCTGCCTGGGAGTTTTGGAATGGAATCTGTCATCGCCATAATCCCACTCTGGAAAATTGTGATGGAGACAGCACGTGGAGTGATGTCATGGACCGTCTGACACAACCATTGCCCGCAGCAAACTCATCTCCTGACCAAACTTTCCTTTGTCTCTGACATTCAGATGCCCCCTTGGCAAGATCATTGGTGTTGCCTCTTTTCCTCCTTTTTCTGCAGCTGTGTTAAAATTCGAAACACAGATATGTGAGAAATAGGCTAATACAGAAGAGGGTCTGTTCAACGCTCTCTGCAGGCTTCAGAGGAATTTTTGTGCACGCTGCTTTCAGTGTCATGTGCAGGAAATTCTTCTTTGGTCTGTACAATGCAATAAACAAACCTCCTGTGTATTCGCTCTAGCGTTTAGTGCTTCTCTGTCTATGAGTGGCAACGCTCTAAGGAAGAAAGTCTTGGTTTTATAAAGCTCCTGGCCTACCGTTGTTCTCATATATACCTATTTGTCCAGCACCTATTAGGATGCAGGGCAACGGTAGTTGTATGATGTAATGCAAAATTGCTATCTATCTATCTATAGTAACTGAGCAAACAATTAGATTTTGTCATCCTTCCTGCATTTTGTAACTGATCCATCAGTGATGAGAAACACTGTGATCCACAAGACTGGACATGAGATGACAGTCTATACTGTAATTGTGTTAAATGTGGATTGCTTTTTGTCCTGGGTAGATTTTATACTGTGGATGTGCGCTCTTAGCTGTGAGATAGTGTTGCCATGTTTCACAGTTAATTGTGTTTAAATTTAGATATTTTTAGATATGTGCTGAATTGTTGTATTTGTGTCTGCATTTTCGAAAGGACTTGCATAATATATTTTGATAACAAATGAAGTGAGAAAAAGGAATGCTGTAATCTAATTACATGATATGGTGAGTATTTGCCACAGAGATGTAGTGTAAGACAGTAACTGGCTATTTTTCTTTTCTAAAAGCATAGAGATTTTACATTCATTATTGTTCTCAGCTTTTTAAGACTGACCACAGAAGATATGGAGCCCAGGTTTTCTTCATTGCTTAAATGAAATTTCCAAATCCTCTTTTAGTTATTGTTATATATGGGGCAAAGAAGTTGTGAAATAGGATTCTCTTCCAGGTTCATAATAATTTTTCTATATTTTCTTTTTACAGGAAGAGTGTGAAAAGGGGAGAGAAGACACAAGACTATGTAAGAACAACTCATGACTAGGTTTTAATACCAAATAGTTTTTTGGTGTTCTTTAACTCAGATAATGAAGCTATTGAACACCAGGCTACCCTATCAGTGCCTAGATACTCCTTCCTGAATGCTTGACTGTCTATTTGAATTTCTTTGCATTTTTGGACTTTATTTGCAGGTTTTCCAAATGCAAACTTACCATTGAAATGCAATACTGTAGTTTTCTAACTTGATTCTTCTATCAACATTCTTTGAGTAGATCTCTAAGTAATATTAGAGAGGTATGGGAGAGAAACAGGGATGTGAAATATGAGCCTTTTCTGTGAAGGTCCTAGCCTTTTTTTTTCCATAGACTGGAACAAAACCTCCAAGTTGAGTGTTTGGCTTCAGCACATAGTATGTAGGCTAGCTGGCTTTGGAGCCCACAGCTAAGGTGTGTTTACTTCTCTGTTTTAGAGAAAATGAGACAGCTTGGATCCATCAGAGTCCAGCAGGACTGGACCAACACTGCCTACAATAGTGTTACCACCACCTGGAAAGATTATTGCTACCTGAGTGCAAAGAACTTGTTTCCTGGCAGAATCTAAGACACAGGATTGAGGATTTGGGATGTCTGGAAGATTTTCCTGTTGTAAAGCGTAACCAATAACGTCTCAGTGAGTTTGATCAAGTGGAAAAGTTTATGTATTCCTGAGAGATGTCAAGGTGTGTTGCAGAACCTCCTTGCCTGTCATAAAGGAAGCTTGGCTTTAATCCTGCTTTTAGCAGTGTCCTGCTCTATGAACGTGGAAAGTCAACTCAGCTTAAAAACAGAGGTAAGTGCTGAAAACCTCTGAAACCTAAGAATGAAAAATGCTGCATCAGTGTTTCACTGTGGGACAAATCCTTGTTCTGTATTGAGGTCAGAAATGTCACTTTGCACACTTTGCAAATGCAGGAATTTTTCTTGTGTGTGTTTCTGTTCACTATGGTTGGAAGGAGGTTCTGCTGGAGCAGTCTGGGGCTGAAATATAAGGTGAATTATACTGCAAGAATTTATCAGAAGCAGGGCTGGCCGTCTTATGTGCACTATGGAGAAAATAGATAACCGTGTTCTCTGCTGGAAACATTGTATTAGATTTCAAGTATTTATAACTTTTCTTTAATTCCTGCAGTCTTCAATGACATCACCAATTATTTGCAAAAAATGCCTGTTCCTAGTAACATTGATTCCCCCTCCCCATGGACAGAGTATTTTCCAGCTTTGGTTTTGATGCTTTGGATGGATGGAGGGAGCTGAACTGCCAACTGGGAATCTTCAACACAAAAACTATTAAGGGGTGATAAATCATTGGAGGCCCAGCATGTGATTAAAAGCTGTGGCCACCAGCAGTGACCCATGGGGATGGAGGTATCAGTGACAGAGAGCAGGGGGAGGTGTTTGGCATTCCTGCTCAGAGGCCTAACCAGGGCACCAGGGTTTGTTTATGTTTCTGTTCCACTGACTCCTGTGAAATGCCCTCTGTCTGTACAGGGAACACACAGCGAGCTAGGGAAAGTATCCCTGGTATTTCTTGAAATGTCAAGGCATGGATACTTTAAAGTAATGTGTGGAGAGAATTACCTGGGATTACCAAGTGAAAAACAAACCTTTGGTCAGTTTAGGGCTCTATGAGTCAACAGTATGGCATCTTTAATGTAATTTTCGGTGAGCTTTATGCAGACACATAAAATGTTGTAAATGTGTCTCTTCTCCATATCTCAGTGCTTGTCCATCTAGAAGAATTAATTTATTTGGACCAGGCATGGTTTTAGTTTGTTCCTGGCTTAACAGAAAGCTAGATTAAATAAGAGCCATGAAAAATCTGAGCGGGGAAAAAAAACAATATTGGAATTTGGCCAATTTTGATACATTACAGTGAAAGCATCAACAGAATGCTTTGTTGCTGTCCGCAACGCAGCAGAGAGAGTTTCTATATATTATTTATCAGCTCCTTGCTGATAACCAGTGTGCTAGGCAATTTATAGACGAGTACAGTGGTGCAGTTCCAGTTGCAGAGCACCAGTGAATGAAGGGATGGTTTTCAAAGGCAGCAGAGAGCAGGGTGGATGGGGAGATCTTAGCCCTTATGTGGCTGTCTCTGAGCTACAGTGACAACTCCAGGGCCACGAGTGGAGTAAGGTTGATTTGGTTAGTGCAAGAAGCCATGAAAAAGGACTTAAAGTAACAGAAACTCAGGAAATGAGGTGCCTTTGAAGACCAAAGAAATTTATTTCAGTGAAAGGGCTGCAAAAAACTTTTTACTGAATGACGCTTAGTTTTGATAGGTTCTCTTACTGTTTAGAGACATTCTTCTATCCTGTGCATATTTATCCTTCCATGTGTGAAAGATGCTGCTATTGTGCCTAGAAGTGTCATGGCTTTTGTCTTACGGGCATGTCACGTCATGTT
>JAUBOD010000589.1:1820325-1834310 GCA_032353885.1 Nothura maculosa
CTTATCTGTGGTTTCCTCTTTGTGGTGTAGTTGACTTGATTATTGTAGAGAATGGAATGCTGAGAATATAAGAAATAGATTGTCTGTGTCTCTATGAAATTTTAAATTTTACAGTGTAAAATCCCACTGTGGCAATGATTGGTTTAGAATCATGGACTTTTTCTTTTTTCCTCCTGTTTGGCACCTACTTTAGTATAAAAGCAATGCCACCTCAATGACCGGATGCCTGGTGTGACACCATGGTGTGATGCTAATTTTTAACTCGTGTTTTTGACATGGAGTAAAAGCTGTAGTGAACATCCCTCATTTACTATTAACGTTAACTATTAACTTTACAGTCTGGGTGTCATATAAGTAATGTTAAGTCTTTGTTGTCTGTTCAGGGTTCATCCTAAGCATTTGGAAGAAGCAAGATTGTTCTTCCATTGCCCATGCATAGAGCAGCTCCATTTCCTGTGGAATTGAGACCCTGCTCTCAGAGATCTCAGCAGGAGAGTGCGGAACTGCAGCCGAGAAATGAGCTCAGGAGGAGGCACTCAAACAAGTTAACGGATTGTTTGTTTCCTTAAAGTCTATGCTGGTGTCCACTGCATAGGTACATTATCCTGAATTCTAGCCCCGTGAACCTACCTGGGACAGAAGACGAAACTTATATACATGACAGGATGTGTTTTATTCAAGTTTGCATATAATATTACTGTAGAAAAGTGTTTTGGTAGAGTTCAGTTCATTAAAAATACAGTTTTAGTTATCTCTAGTTCTCATATGATAGATTGATTAAATAGAAAAAATAAATTACAATCTTTAATCTTTCTCTTAAAAACTCCTAGCCTGAAAACAGTTAAGAAGCTGATATTAGAAATATGACACAGGAATCTGATCATCATCACAATATAGCCTGATCTTTACAATTAGAAACAAGCATGTAAGCAGTCTATACAGTATGATGTAAAATATTTGGGACAAATATTTTGGAACAGCCGCCCGTTAAGGGAAAGTGTTTCTCAGAGGTAAAGCATCCCGAGGAGTCCAGGATGTTGCTGGCTCGAGCCCTGAGGTGGGAACTTAAAGTCCTGGAGGCTCCAAGCAGCGTCTTCCATCCTGCATCCTGCTTCAGGGTTGCACTGCTTGCCGTGCTCCCCGGTTGGAGGACGCTCATCTGAAACTAGAAGCTAAAAAGCACCTTTAAAACTAAAAAGTGCCCTTACCACTGCATGCTGATCTCCTTCAGGCAATGTTTCCAAACAATAAAGTGCCCTTTTTGTCTTTGTAACTGCAAGGTAAATCACAAGTGAGGTCACCAAGGCTTGCTCATGGCAGAACTCAATGTACGCAACGAGTTCCTTGGCCTCTTTATCATGCCAGTATAAGTTTTGGACTTCTAATGCTGCTGATATTGGTTTTATTCTTTCCCTGTCTGTGAAATCACGTTTTCATGGTGGCTTTTTACCTGCTGATGATATTTTTTTCCTGAGGAATGAAATCTGGAAAGCAAAACAGAGGAGCAGGCCACTGCCAAAGTGCAAAGAAAAACATACAAGGAGTAAATTAACAGTAGTGGGTTAAAAAAAAAAAAGGTTTTTTTTAAATTTTATTTATAGCTTAGAAAAGAGTGCTATTTCAAAAACTGATGACTATTATTTAAAATAACTGCTATTTTTGTAGCTGAAGAGCAAGAACAGTGGGTCTTTTATTTGGACAGGCTAACAGTCCTGGGAATATTCTCTTCCTCTTCTGCTTGGTAAAGAGTACATCTGACGAGATAATAACAGCAAGGAACGTATCATAGCTTTATGATCACTCATCAGCTTTGGGGAGTCTGTGAAGTGAAAGGCCCCCAGACTGGACAAGGTTGAAAGGTTGAGGCTCTAACCAGACTTTTTGTTCCTGAGACGACCAGAGCCATTACTGAACAACGGACAACAGTGAATAGATTATGGGCATCTTTGCTTTGTTGCTGCTCCCTAGTTTAAGGATACTCTTGTCCTCCTTCTGCCCCTTCTATATTTGACAAGTTTGCTTTCAGCAGATATGACAGGCACTGGTGGGGGTCACTGGCCCAATTCCACATTTCCACACTTGGCTTGCTCCAAGTTCAGTGGCCTGAACTAATGTCTCCAATGGAGGTCGTACTACTGAACATTATGAGTTTTTATATATTAAACATGCATTAGTGGTTCTACCCTGCTTATCTGACAGCTGTAGAAAAATAAAGAAAATTCAGTTTGAACTTTAAAAAGCAGGGCTTAATTTATGTTCACTACTTTTGTTCCCCACTTTCTTTTTCATTTGCCAATTGCAAAGCTCAAGGGAGATAATAAAATGGAGGAGCTGCTACTTTATACTTCCACGTGCCTCCCAGTGCCTGTGCCTTGCTGGGTGAGCTAAATCTAAAACTAGGAAAAGAGTTTTCAGATGGAAATTTGATTAAACAATACAATCATCTGTCCCACAATCTGTTTTTTTTAATAAGGAAAGTATTTTTTTTTCCAGGGGGAATTTTCTTTCAGAGGGTTTTGTATGAAAAGGCAGACGTCATGAATACTGATGGGAAGGGCTCAGTGTTTTGTTATTGCTGTATAACAAAGACAAAATGCTTTAATAAAATCAGAAAACACAGATGTTACTTTGAGTATATTTTGCATCTTTTTTTTTCTTAAGTTGGGAACAATCCCTCCCTCAGACTGACAATAGCAGCTCATGACAGACAAAATTAGCAGCTGGAAACTTAGCCAAAAGTTTAGGCTTTTTAGTTTGTTGTTATTGTTTGGAATTTTCTTAGATGGTGAAAGGCGTGCTTGAAGGAAGAGACATGGATGAATTGAAAAACCCTCCTACCCAGCTTCAGTATAGTTTGACTGGATTTTAGGTTTTATAAACAGTTTTAAATGGGAAAATGTGCACCAACGTGTTTAGAAAGGAGCCTGTTGCAGTTTGTAGTGTAAAGTGTAGTGTAAAATGAAGACTTTGGCGGGAAATCCATATGGTTTGATAATGTATATTTTTTCATAATAATTTCAAGATAGCACACTTTTACTACTGAAAAAATCAGGGCACTGACACCGATCTTGTACCTTATTCAAGCCATGTCTCAGGTTCAGGTGAGTTCTGAAGGTTTCTGTAGGGCAATGGGAGGGTTATGTGTCTCTGTTCACTATGTAGTCTGTTTCTAGGGATGAAGCTGGAGATGCCCAATTGTTAGAGTCGTGGTGGAATAATCAACAGAGAGACTTGGTTTCTTTATTGTATGTTCAGCAATTTAACAGTGTTGCAGGAGTGAAATCAAGATTAATCTTAGGCAAGTTTTTGGGTCAAAAATGTCTGTTTAAGTGTATGGCAGGAGAAGGGAGCACTTTGACATGGTTCTTTCTGTTTTGCAGGACAGTAATGGCACCTGTTGAATGCAAAAAGACATAAAAGTTGTGAATAAGAAATAATATGGTGTGACCGTGTAGTAGAAGAAGAAATGCCACTGTCTCCATTCCATTTTCAAGGTAAATTGGTGTTATGTACTTACATCCAACTGCCTAGGATGTAAGCATTGATTCTCAAAGGAGATATGTTAACTGTGACATAATTCAGGAAAGTTGCTAGATCTGTTTTCCAAGAACACTCTGAAATACTCCATGTTCTCTAGGGTGTGGTGGATGGAGAAAGGGAGAGTTGGTTCCATTGGGAAACTAGAGTATTCAGTCTAACTCTTGATAAGCAGAAGAGTAGCATTAGATACTGCAGTAATAATTGAAGCTGCAGGGCATTAATGAGCTGTCATGTGGTCCATACCCACTGCTGGAGAATTCTGAAGAAACCTCTTTCCTTCCTGGGCTTCTGAGAGGTTTTGGAAAATACTTGTCCACAGAAGAGCAAAATTCAGGCAGTGGTGGTGAGGGAGAAGGAAGCCTTGCTGGAAATGCATGATAAGGAAAATATTATTTTGTGTTGGAGAACATCTTGTATGCAGAAAGTACAGTACAAGGTACTGTGAGAAACTCAGTACTGAGGTTTCTGGCTTTTCACACAGCTTGTTAATAAAGACCATTCCCTATTATTTCCATTTGGAAGCATTACTTCACACTTGCAACTGCGCAAGAGCAAATGGAGCAGAAGAGCCTAATTAAAGTTACAGGGACTTCTTTATAACAGAGCAAATGTTAGTTTAATGATACAGTTACAAATCACAAAGAAATCAGAGCAGACGCCCCAAGTTTTATACATTTTTGGCAAAGTAAATGGGAAACTATGTGCTAAAGTAAGGTCAACAGATGGAGAAAGAGAGGTGCAGGAGGGAAAGAAAGCTCCACGCCCATGTACAGAACCAAAAAAGCCCCCCAAACTCAAACAAACAAACAAAAAGAACTAAAGAGAAACCTTGCAAGAAACAGATTTTTAAACAAAGTTTGCCAAATAAGCAAACTTTTTTTTTCCTTGAGGGCAGATGCAGAGTGCCTTTTCAGTTCATTTTGGACAGAAATAAGTGAACACATGCTGTGCTTTCATAAATCTTGGTGCAGGCACAATAGGCAAACTCAAACCTTGATGAACAATTCTGTGTTGGGGTTTGGTGATACTCACTAAATTGCTTTGTGTTCTCTCTCTTTATTGGAACAAACATTTTTGATGATATGCAGAGCTTCATTTCCTCCATCCTACATGAGGGCGCAAACAAGGTATGTAGATGATATTTGTAACATCTACAGCAAGTCTAGTGTATTGAAATCTATTATTTTGGATGCAGGGCTAAGAGTCACAACTCAGCAGTTCAAAATCCTAATCCCTTCTTGGTAAATGTCCTTGCCTAGCTGACCTTGAGTAACAAGTTAGTTTACATTTTCAAAATTCTCTATTCAGAGACCTTCTTAGGAATTCAGCTCCCAAATTTCCTTCTTAAATTCCTTCTTTGGCTCTTAAGTAATCAGTTTTCATAAGCAGCAAATTATTAATGCTAAGTGTTGTGAAATCTGATATTTCCCTTTTATGAAATGGGCTTATACAGTGACTGGCACTTCATTCTCCTCTTCTCTATTTTTGGTCATTACTTTATTTGCTTCAAAATGCTTAGCAATCTTTCATAATAAGTTTGCATAACCACGTAGTCCTGTCTGGGTTTGCTGTCATCTCTTCTCACCCTCCCAGCATTGTGCTGTCTATTGCTTATTCTAATGATTTATTAAGACAAGCAACAGAAGTGAACTCTCTGCTCTGTCAAAGCGAGTCTTCAAAGGAATCTCAATTGTATCCCAAATCTCTTTATTTGTCTAGCACACTTGGATAATACATTTGGTAAATCTGGGCTATACTTAGTCTTAAGCTATTAGAACTGTGTCTGACAAGGACACAGAATGCACAGGGGAGTATTCTCAACTGCAGTTGTGTTGACACTGAGGAGCCTTCAGACACATTAGACATTTATACAGGGGCCTAAAGTTTAGTAAAATATACCCTTGGCAAATTGCTGCAAGTCCATTTTTCTGGGCTGCCATAACCTTTCTTGAGAACAGTTTTAACAATTAGAATAGGTTGAACACATAAATTTCAACGTGTTTCCAGCACTTGGAATTTGTATAAATGCGATGATAGATGAATCTAAGCTATCAAGAGATCACAGACAGCGTGCACAGGGAATGTCTGACATACATGAATCTTCCAAGCGCCCCACTGTATTGACCAAGAAAGGCTTGCAAAGTTCTGGGTACAGCCCTGGGTGGCTGCTAACGGCTCGCCTCAAAGGTGGTGCTGAAAGCCGGAGAAGTCACCTTAGTTAAAGGAAGGGCTCTTCTGAGCTAGATGCTCTTTTGTGTTGAGTGGCTATATATCAGCCCTCCATGATATTTCTATGCAAGGTCATGGTTCACTGTTCAGATACCTATGAAAAATATTGAGGCACATTTTCCACTTCAGTGCAGGTAACTGAGCCTCCTTAATTTTGTTACTGAAGATTAAATTGATCTTGAGCCATTGTTTCCACGTGGTACTCTCAGTATCTAACCATAAATGTGATGTCAGGGTTAAAACAAAGTATTTGCTTCATTTGTTCTTTGAATTAGGATAATATTAGGACCCTGATGAGAACTGACAGAAAAAAATTTCCTCACAATTTCTCCCTGTTGTGAAGCTGACACGGTGCACGTGAGATTTGTGTGTGTCTGTGTGAAATGTTCATTAAGTTGTGACAGAAAGGGTAAAGATATGAATGATTTGAAGGCTGAGGATTAGAAAATGGAAAGTAAGATATAATTTTACATTCATGAATTCTTTCCATTCAGGTTCAACTGGAAAAGAGCACAATGTGTAATTTGCTCTTTGCGAGCAGGAAAACGCCTTACTGCAGTCCTGGGTATCCACATTAGGCCAAATGTTTCAGAACTGGCTTTTGCTTTCCATAAATCTCCTCTGGGATTAGTGTCACAAACAAGATAATTACTTATTTCTTGGCCAAAAATAGATAAATTGACCGGGAGTTAAAATATTTATGTTCATTTTAATTAATAGCTTGAGTTAAAAGAAATTAAATACTTCCTTCTCTTTTTTTTTTAATCTATTTTGGTTGGGTATACTTGGTTTTCCACCTATCTCAATTACCTGTAATCAGTTTCCTGTATTTGTGCTTTAATTATTTAATGCAGGTAACTGCTTGTTTGGCTTTCAATGAAAGGTTTCATTCAAAGCGAGTTTTTGTGCTGTATTGTAGATGCATTGGCATGGAGGTCAGCTATTCATTACCAATGAAATATCAGCGATGGGAAGATTTAAACACAAATGTGATCTGCCAGTGATGGAAAAGCAGGAGCAGGTACAGTCTGTTTTTCACAGCAGTTGTAATATGTCAAATTATGCCCTAGCATAAACTGTGTATTTCACCAAATATGCTGAAAAAGATTAAAGATGACTTTGAACGCTTCCCTTCATCTTTCACATTAGCCAGAACATCCCTGCTCTCATTTGAAGACTGCCCAAACACATACCTATCTGTATTCTTCCTGCAGTGTGGAAATACCCTAAAGACAGTGCTTGCAAAGGCAGCACTTGCACCAGTGGGACAATGTGCCCAAGTTAATTTGCTAAATGAGGCTACTGTGTGGACTACCAGCCTGCTTTCTATTGCTACATGTGAGCGTGTGTGCGAAACCTAGGATGATTTGGTGTGATATGGAGCAACCACGTAGAGAGCAACCACAGCAGAATTGCTCTCTGGAGTGTTTTGACTCTGAAATGAACCTTCTGCTAGCAGGATGAATTTGGGCTCTTGTGCTATGCACACAAGGCCAGGCAGCTAGAAATTGGCTATTCTAGTCTGAAGGCACTGTGCCGTACCAGACCTTAAATCATCTAATTTAATCCTCTAATCCTGAAATGTATCTTTGTGCACCAATTTTTATTAGGAAGCAGGGAATAGTGGAATGGAAATCATCTGTTGAGGATGGAATTATCTCTTGCTTTTACTGTTGTTCTTTGAGATGTGGACCTAGCAGCTGAAATGCTCGAACTACACTCACTCACAGTGTAGAAAAGATGGTCAGAACCCTATACTGAGGACGTATTGTCAAAGATTGTGCAATTTGATCTGTGAATTTGACAGCCATGCATGCAGGAAGTGTGTATATTGAGTGAATGTAAATGTGTTGTGTGCCTAAATATGAATACCTAGGCTGAAATATCAACTTCTGCATGTGAGGTCACTTTAAATACTCAGCTAGTACTGCTTTAATCAAATATCAGCTTCTCTTTCAGTTTCCATTTACATGCTGACAATGAGGCTAATGTATAAAACCTGTGAATATGGGGGAAGTCAAAGCAGAGGAAATCTTGAGAGGAAATCTTGGGGAGTGGAGATAGGATAGATATGGAATGTGCAGTGTGATGATAAGGAAGCATACAATATACACCTTTAATTGTTATATTAAAAGAACTTTTCTTGGGGTCTGACACACACAAAAAAAACCTAAAAAACCCCCACCTTAGTAAGTTGCCTTGTGGCCTCTTAGAAACAAGTAAACTTGTCAGAAACAAGTTCTACTACCAAGAACAACACTTTAAATTCAAAGATCGATGCTGAATAGTGTTGTCACATTCTCCTTGTCTCGTCTTTCCTTTTTTTTTTCCTCCTCTAATTTTGCTCTCTTGGGAAACTTCTATTTGTACTGCTTTGTATTCATAGGGAATAAATGGATGCAGAAGGATGTTGACAGAACTCTAGATCACAGTTTGATAGCTAAAGGAGGCTTGCAGTGTTACAGAAATTCAACCAAAGCTATGGGCAGCAAACCTGGATTTGGAAGGAAAAAATCTACTGTAATCTTGGAGTCTAGTCTAGAAATATTCTGCCTAGATAAGTTATATCTAACTGCTTGGTACTGGGCATTTATTATCACTTGCCATTTTTGTGCTCACAGTCTCTAGAGAAGTCTGAGCCTAATGAATAGTGAGGGAAACATTTGCTTTTAAGGTATTCTTTCCAAGGGATAACAAGTTTTACCATTTACTGTGCTCCAATGACTCGAAACTTCCTTCTTCTCTTTTGGCTGTGATTTTTATTGTGACCTGCAAATTGAGACACTTGCAATTCCATCTTCTGCCAGTGAAGAACAACATTGTTCTTTGCTTGGCGTCTGCCAGCAGCTGAGCCAGGCAGGACTGTACAGACTGGCCGAGGCTGATTTAAAAAACCCTCGTGTTATGGCAGTGCTGCACATAATCTGTGTCTTTATTTACATGCTAATGATAGCTCTGTCTGGGGACACTTGCGTGTTTTGCCAGGTACTTTGGTACCTGGTAGCTCCTATGTCTTTTCACCAACAGTCATCGGACTTCTGCCAAGTTGTTTTTCTTTTGTTATGAGAGAGATAAAAATAAAAAGGGCTGGACCTGGATCAAGAAATGGTTTTAGATACAGCTTGGCAACAGAAGTAGACCCTCAGCAACATTTTCCATTGTACAGTCACTTTTTTCTTAACCGGGCAGTATGATAAATTGTTGATTTCAGGTCATGCAGCTTAAAGTGCAGAACAAAAACAATGACACCATGGAAAATAAAAAGAGTGTCCAGCATACTGAGTTTAAATTTAAATCTGTCTCTTGCAGGAAGCAGACCTTAACAACAAAGATGGAGCCACCTCAGATGAATACATCTAAAGCTGAAGGAACAAGAATATCTTTCAAAATGTATCAAGGAAAGCAAGATAAATTCTTTCTTCTGAAAAATGGATGAACAAAAACTGTTTTTTTTTCTTTTCTTCAGCTATTCCCCTTTATACAGGAATAATTCTGCAGTGTCTGATTGACTAGTGTTTTTTTCTTCTCTTTCCAGTTCACCAAGACTCTATTTTCTATTTTTAAGATGTTAACTTGACAGCAATAGAATTATTGCCTCTTTATATATATACATATATCATAGTCTCACAGAATAAAAATATTAGAACTGTCTAAAAATGGTAGATCATCCTGTCTATTCCCTGTCTATACCAGTCTGTAAAAATATTATGAAGTATTTCAGAAATGATCATGGGACATTTACCAGCCTTTTCAGAAATGTCTAAACAAGCTGGTTTAGATCCCCTTAAATATAATGAGAATTCTGAATCTCTTAGTAACTGCAGATATCCAAATATCTGTAAACATTCAACTGCTAATTTTTAAACTGCTGAAATCAATGAGAGCTCAGTACCCAGTATTACAAAATCATTGTAAATATGACTCTAGGCTCCTCAGTCTCTCTTGAAACTGAAACCCAGCTGCTTAATCATGAACATGGTTTTGAAGAATTTGTCTTGAGTGTTGCTATGCCCTGTTCCTGCGGGACATATCACCACAGTTTCAAAGACCTCATTGTCAAGTCAATATTTTTTCACAGTATTTGATACATGAATCCTGTATATCTGTGTTCATTATCTTAAATTATTTGTCCTCAGTGATTTTACTCTTTGACTATTATAAGATGTGACTACTCACTGCAGTTGTTTGAAAAGATACGTAAATAATTAGAATGTTGCTGAATCAAATTAGATCAGTGTAACTACTGATATCTTTCCTATCAAGTCAGCTTCCGTATGAATCTTATTAATTTTCTCTGAACAATTTGCAGTGTGACAAGATCTAGTTGATGAAGAAATATAAGAAATGAATGCAAAACTCCAAATGTGACCGCATCACAGCCCTGTGGTGAGGGACTATTAAATCTCTGCTCTGTGGTGTGATAAAACCACTGCTTCCTGCCTGGGTAAGTAGTCAAAAAGTCTTTGTCCTTTTTTCTACACTTTATCACATGGTAAACTCATGTCTAATTTACTATTCATTACCATATTGAGATTTTCTAGGTTTTTGCCTCCAAATGAATAACAAAGTTTAGATAATTTCCCAAAGCTATGACTTCGGGTGACCATCTGTGGGGCTGAAAGAGTCATTAAGTTTCCATGTCGTTTCCACCCATTGTCTTCCTTTAGGCTACCCATTAAGGTTCTAGTTAGTAGCAAATGTAACGATGGGTTGGCTTTTTGTGTCAAGGGAACACCTGTCCATTAGAAAGAAAACTGATGCTCCCAAGTTTTTCCAAGTACATCAGTGAAGTCAGTTGTAGTCAGTTGGCAACATTTGGTCCCTAGCAATCTGCTACAGACGGCTTCAAATCCATGGTCAAAAATTGGAAGACGGTGTTGGCTGATCAGGGAAGCCCGCATCTTCAGGAAAGGCAATTTTGACTACATCAAGATTTTCTTTAGCAGGTCATCAAATAGCACTTGTGTAGCTTTAAGATGTGCTTGACTTTTGATTTAATGGAGAATTCTCCTTTATACTTAGCTTTTTAAGTGAGTGTGTGTATTTGGTATGCAACCAGGGTGTGTCTCAAAGATAATGTGGATCAAAGTGAATATTTTACTACAGGAAAAGCCCTGGTCTATTAGTTGACTTAATAACAGAAGTTATTAAGTCAACATCTATAGTGAGCAAAAGCCATATTTACATATGTTTTGCATTTGAGCTTCCCATTAGAAATTGATTGCTTTTCACATTAAAGGGTCAGAAAAACGCTTAGCATTTGGCACCTGTGTTGCTGTTTTCTTTATTTCTCAGGAGCTGAGGCATTGCTAGTAACTTCAACTTAACTCTTGAATGCTTTTACCAGTTAGTCCTCCAGTTGTTCTCATCTTTACTACTGTCCAAAAACGCTGTTCAGTGTCCTATGTTTAGAGGAGCTGTTGGTCCTGGTCCACCAATGCAGTATCTGAGTTTCAGGGATGGAATTTTATGGGTGGGTCTTTTTTTTGTTTTGTTTGTTTGTTTTGTTTTGGTTTTTTTGTTTTGTTTTGTTTTTTTGTTTTGTTTTGTTATATAATTTTGCGTTTGAAGTAAAGAAAACATGACTAGGAGCACATGATTGCAACTGCTCTGTTAGAAATATCCAAAGCCTATTTCTCTGCCCAAAGGAGTTTTCAACTAGTTTTTAAGATGAGTGTAGTAAGTAGAATCAAAAAATAGCATGGAAACATAGAGAGGAATTATTTCCTTTAACTGACCCATTCAGATGTCTGTACATCTTAGATCCACCAGTAAGGTTTCTTTTTTTGCAGCTATGATTTATTGTGACTCGTGAATACTGTGGAAAAGATTAGAGTGATTAAAGCAAGAGAAAGGCAATGTTTCTTTAGAGCAACACTAGAAAGTGGAGCCCTAATTCGTCAACTTGTTTTAATATGTGCCTGTCTTTTGTGTGTATGGCTAAACTGATGAAGACTTGGGGACTCAGAAAGTAAGGCTGCTGAAGATCTGAAGTGAAAATGGGCCAATTGCAACTCATTATTAAAACGTTCTGCACTCCCAAAAAAATGAAGAAAAACTACTATTGAAAAATAACTGTTCCCTTTCAATTTGTAGTTTATCTGGCTTTCTTGAGGTTTTTCATGAGAGACAAGGCAAAAGTTTTGTCATGAAAGCTAAGCCTTTTTGATCAGATTGACTTTTCTAAATAGCTACTGTAATTTTGTAATCAGACCTTCTTTGAAACCTCCTAATGAATCTCTTCTGATTGAGACTGGAAGAAATCAGGCTTAGAAATTCAGAAGAAATAAAATTGGGTTTGATTCAGCTTTACGACTTTGAAATGAAGAGCAAATGATGATGTTTTAGTACTCTTGTATCTTGTCACAGCTGTAATTTCTGGTAATTAGCTTCTAGTCTGACTCGTTTGCCATAGTGCATGGTGTTTGACCCTCAGTGCCAGCATAAGCAGATACATAGTGAAAGGCTTGAGAATTTTCCATTATCTTTAGCTGTGTGTTGTTACAGGGCATCATGTTCCTTTCCATTTTATTCTCCTTTTTTTTTTCTCTCTCACTTTTTGATTCATATGTGCTTTCTTTTGGCAGAAAGGTTTGCATTTCCTTTTCTTTTGTAGGATATGTGGCCATACCCTTGTCAGCTATAAAAAGGCAAGAGCAGGAAAACTTGTCCTTGACATACCCAGTGGAATAAAAAAAGCAAACAATTTCCTCTTACTTTGTTCTGTTAGTAACGGCTGTAGGTTGCCAAAAGGAACAGTGACTGTCTTCAGGAGGGTAAACTGCAGTGTCCTGCCATAGTAAAGAAAATACAGCTTTTATTTCCTGCAGAATGAGGAAGGGCGGATATAACTTTTGACAACTAGTCTCGTCAGTAGAGTCAGCTGCAGAAGAGTGTGCAAGGTCTATGTTACAAGTGGATGAGTGCAGCAACCAAGAGAACACAGCAAGGTGAGGAGATGGCCACTGCTTTTTAAAGGAGCTCTGTAGCTTGCAGTACTCTGGAGAGTTTCACAATTCCAAAATTTTGCTCCTGGGTGCACTCATTGTCTAATGTCCTGGCACTGTGAACAGAAAGCAAGTGGCAGAATCAGTTCCAGAATCTTATTACTTTAAAGTCAGTAATAGCTTCATACTGCAGACATCTATTCTTGGATAAGATGAATCACCCTTTAGAAATACTCACCTCCCTCCATTGACCGTAGAGCAAGAGCCTAGACAGCAGGTGTAGGCTTTTGGGCTAATGCATAACAGAGGCTAGAATTCTGTCAGGCAAATTTCACTCTGCCTGTGAAATGTGAAGAACTGACATTTAGCCCCAAGTAAAACACATTATTAATTACAGCAATGCCACGCTTTCTTGATATAATTTTTTTGTGTAACATGGCATGACTTTGGATCTTAGGCATGGACAAGATTGTTTTGTGCTAATTCCTACACAGAACAAAGCTAAAAGGCAGTCCCTTCTCTAAAGGACTTCTGGATCGGATCTGAGAAAGATCAGATGTGTCCTGGCCAGTGGATGACTATGAGCAAGACTGGAGAATAATTTATCTTAAGATGAATTCATAAAATTTCCACTTATTTTCTCTCTTCTCACACTTTGCTACCGCTTTCAAGGACTAGGTAGAGAAATTTTCCTTTCTTTAAATTATTTCATCTTAATGAAGAATTCCTTGGGATAAGGGTGTTGTTATATGAGGATTTTCATGGACATTGCTTTCCTTAAGCTATATGTGAACCTTGGGGATTAGGTGGGAAACCTCCCTCAGCAGACGCCGGCGTGTGTGCTCTGTTGTGGGACAGCGCTGTGTCTTCAGTGCAACTGACTTAGTACCAAAACAGGCTTCTGACAAAGGCCTGAACTTCTGAACTTGTTTGCCAAGAAGCAGCTAGTACTTTAGAGAACGGGAAGAGAAGGGGCCAAGTTCATATTTTGTGAATTCTAAGTTCTAGTAAAGGAGCTTCTGTGGGCTCACATTACTTGCTTGAAATCCTCCTAAGCTGAATCAAGTAGTTATTTCTGAGGACTGAAAGGTAGCTGTGAGACTAGACTACACAAGAAAGTGAGAGATGAAAGAAAGTTTCATCTATAAATGAAATGGTATATATTGTCAGAATAATATTTTGTAAATATATCTAATTCACCAGTAAACAATCTAATAGTAAGACTGTATTAATAGAATCTTCTGGCTTCTGATTAGCTTGATTCATCAA
>JAUBOD010000589.1:1843544-1878899 GCA_032353885.1 Nothura maculosa
GTGCACCTCGTTCCCTTGCAGGTGAGGGTAGCTCCCAAGCAAGGGTATTGCCGTGACTCTTTTCTGTGGAATGCTTCCCCTTGACAACTGTCAGTTTTCAAATGGAAAATAGTCCACATGCCACCACATAATACGGATACTGCAGAGGTACGGAACATTGCTCTTGAAATCTGTCATGAAATTATATACGTGTGGTTATAAAAATGGGTTTTGTATAAACTGCCCTCTTTTAGCAAACATTTCACTTCCTATAATTGTATGCGCTTTTGTTTGAACTTATCAAATATGTCATTGTTCTCTTTCTCCTTCAGGGAGATAAGAAATCCACCCTCAGGATATGCAGAATGATGTTGTTGCAATCCCTCTTCAAAAGGAGATCCACAGTAAACAAATGTTGTTAGCATGTCGCCTCTGCCGCCTCTTCCGGTGAGCTTCACGGAAAAGGCCCCAACTAACGAGAAGAGAGCTTTAGCTGAGGAGTTAGTAGATATTTTTCCTGTTTCCAGTACCAGGAAAGATCAAAAATTATGGGTCTGTGTAAGAATATTCACTTAAAAATACATTAATACAACTTTTTCAAGCAGAACATGTGTTGCCTCAGAATAGGTTGAGGCTTTGGAGCGCGCCAGTCTTGCTATAATTCAGCAAGTCTGGGAAAAAAAATGTCACCTGAAAATAAAATGCTTGGTCCATTTAGTGCTATGTGACAGCAATAGGAGTTCAAGTCTTGAGGTACATAAAGAATTTTAGTGTTGTTTTTATGCCTGCCAAAATCACATCCCCTCATTGCTACTTCTACAGTGACATAGTTTGTAAATCCAGGCCATGCCTTACAGATGTTTAATTTCTTGCAGAGCTAAAAAAAAAAAATAGCGCTCCTAAGTGGCATCAGATCAACCCTAAGGAATCAAACAGGCCCAGTCCAGTCAACAAGGTGAGTGGTACCAACATGCAGCGTTTCCTGACCTGTCCAGTAAGGGCTTCAGCTTTGTGCTGAAGAGGCTGTCTCTGAATTGAAGGACCCAGCTCTCCACTCCAGGCCTTAGGGTGTGAAGCTGCTAACAAAACCATGCAATGCTGATGTAGATGTGGTCCCTTCTTGGGCTGTGGGCACAGCTGGAATGGGGTAAGGCTAGGATCACCACCTAGCTCTGCTGAGGGTTTGAATCCTCAGAAAGACACATGCAGAACATCTGCGAGCACCAGATCAGACATGCTGTGTGGGAAAGAAAGTGCTTTAGCTCTGAAGGTACCTGTGTTCTTTCCCCATGAAAAACTGTTGCTTTCTGCATGATGGGCAACAGAATAGAACTAATCTAACTAGAGTAGGGGGCTTGCTTCATTTCTATATGCTGTATGCAATCAGATCCATGTTAGTATGCTACAGGTTTCTGCTCACAGCTACTTTCTGCTCAAGGAGTGGAAGCTGAACACCTGAGAGCCGTGTGCAGTATAAAGCCTTGCTTGTTAACATTGTCTTCTGCTGGAATAGATGGGAATCTTCTCTTTGGTTTCTTACCCATCATCTCAGATTGTTAAGAGTTGCAAGGATTTTGCTTTAGTTCAAGTTAATTATCACAAGAAAAATTCAGGGATTATGAGAGGTTCAAAATGATTTATTGTCACATAGTGTGAATTCTTATTGAAACTAGATCTGTAATTCTGAAAATTCTGAGGTTTACTGATCACTAATATAATCCCTAATCCATAATACAGATCTTGAAGGTCAAACTGAAATCAGGGAAGTTAAATAGTGCTAATGCATGGATAATAAAAAACAGAAGGCAATTCATATGTTGTAGGATTAAACTACATTTACTGCATAATAAGTGTGGGAAGAATCATCTATTCTTTTCAAATTTTAAGCTCTTTCTGACAACTGAAGTAGCTGAAAAGGGTTTCATAGTAAATCAGAGAGAGGGGAAAACATTCAGTGCCATTGTCAGCACTTAGGAGATTTGGAGCTCAGCTGGAAAAGCACTTGTCTAATTTTGCTGCTGTTCATGAGAGTGCTTCTGGATATGCTTAATCTTAGCATGCTTAAGGCCACCATGAGTTGAAAAGTTTTCCTGAACCTGGGCCTCCAATCTTGCAGTATCTCGCTGCCTCCGGTTCTCCTGCACTTTAACCTGTGCCAGGTTTCTGGGATGGAAACAAGAAACCGCAGCTCAGTGTTTGTGCTCCGTTTGAAACGAGAGAGGTTGCAGCCATACGTAAGGATTCATCCTTCCAAAAGGAAAGTGTGGAATTGCAATCTTAAAACCTCACACAGGTAGTGCTGGTACACGTGGTAGCAGCTGGAACTGCTGCAATACGGTGTTGAATGCAACAAGATGAATAGTGGAATATTATCATCCTTAAGAAAGACTTTCCGCTTCCTTTTTTCTAATCCTCCTCCTGAAAAGAATTAGAAACATTGAAGTTATTTATATTTGAAAATGTCCTAACTGAGGAAAGCAAATTTACACATATGCTTTGAGTTAAGTATATGCTTATGTGTTTTGCAGATTAATCTCATTATTTTGCACTTTAATTTTATGATTTCCTGCTGTACCTTTGGTTAGAAATCTCTACCTACAACTAGAACCTGTCTGCTGATATTAAAGGGCTCATGTCGTCTCAGTGATTGTCATTCCCCCAGCACATAGATCAAACAAACCCATTAGAAAATGTAAATCCAAGTTGATTTTTTCTTGCTTTGGAAACAAAGGCTTGGTTGTTAGAATCCAAGTGTCTTCTATTATCTGAGCATTTTTTGCAGAACATACATGGATTCATATCCCTCAGCATAGAGCATCCTTTGTTTGATTTGCTTTCAACCTTTTGGATGCAGATGATTTTTCTTTTTTCTTTTCTGTTCTAAGAAAGGTAGTTTCATTTTTCATCACTTCTTTTCCAAATAATAAAATGTCTGTCTTTACAAAGCTTTCATCGAATGATAATCTATAGCATATTAACTATTAATTCATTGGAGAGATATTTGGTGACTACAGTAATGAAATATAAACATTGTCTTTGTGGAATCAAGATTTCCTTTTTTTTTTTTTTTTTAAACCTTAGTGCTATTACAATGATAAAAGTAAATATATGCAAAATTAATTCCACATCTGATCCACAAGTAGAAGGTGCTATTAGACTTCTGCCCCTCTATGAACATAGATGTTTTGTAATGTTTGGTAACTTGGTGATTTGTTCTGGACCCTGAAAGACCTTAAAAATGCCATTTTAAATGGTCCCTCTCTGATGGTGCCATCACATGCAGAAAGGCCTCAGTTAGCTGCACATTTTCTATTTGAATTTACTTGAATTAGGGAACATTAGCTCCTACTATCCAGCTACGGAAGGCCATTCTCAAAAAAAATCCATTGATCATATATATTTCCTTTTAAATTTTCCTGATGATCCAAGTGCTTTCTTGTTGGCACTTCCTACAAATTGCTCATGCCTACTTTGGAAAATTACCTTGTGTCAATAGGCTGGTTTTATTTGCCTGGTACTTTAATTCTGGCACAAGATTTGCAATTTTTCCTTTAGTTGGCTTATGGCTGATACTGCAAATATGGCAGCAACAACAAAGCAAGATCCCATGTTCGTGTCCCTAGCTACCATTCCGAATAAAATGCACAGCACCTAGGAATAACTAACCAGTGTGAAAATGAAATTGGTCAGTCTTTGTTAGGAAACAGCCAGTAAAAGGAAGACAGGTCACCTTTGCGATGGCGCAGGTCATGCTGCCAGCTCCCATCCCCATCCCAGCTGGAGGCCTGGCTGGAGATGCAGCAACAGGGCCCGTTCTGGCTCCGGGCTGAGGTGCTCCGCGGTGCCACCCTCCTCAGAGCCTCTTCACCATAGGAACAGAGCCCTGTTCCTCTGCGCACCTTTGAGAAGCAGGGCTTAGACCAAGAGCTAGCTAAGATCTACAGCAGCGAGGATAGGCAGCACATTGTTAACTGCAAAAACCACAGTCACCAGAAAGACTTTTTGTTTTGTTGACAGACCCAAACCACAGGAATTCTCTCATTACTTTCTTTCTGTTCCTGCAGATACCATATCAGGATGGCCAAGCTTTCTTCGGCTAAGCAAATGAATCTGTAGAGAAGCCAAGCAAAATGCAAGTTAACAGGTTCCTGAATTTGCCTATGAAAATGAGCTGCAGGCTCGGGGTCATGATCTATGTAAATTCAATGCAACTCTTCAGTAGCAGGAGATAACTCCACTCGAGCCACCGCAGGAGAGAAAAGGAAGGACTAAAGTGTGCCAAGGCTCTATGCTGCAGTGCCAGATTAAGGTACCTGTTGTGTGAAACATAAAAAAGTAATAACAATTTTACAAGCTTCTGTGTCTTCTATCTGTTACTTGAAGTGAGCAGAAACAAAACCTCTAGTGTAATGATTTCTCTCTCTGCTTTCACAGTGTGAACTTGGAGCTACTTTTTGCCACTCAAGTTTATTGCTCACTTGGACTTTAAATTGGTTCCTTCTGAGTGAAGCAAAGATTGTACTGGCCTAAATGCCACTTGAATTAATGTATTCTTGTTTCAGTCTATTTTTCTCTTGGAGCCTCTTTAAATTACCTTGTATTTCAGGGCTTGAAAACAAGGTCAAAGTCATGCAAAGAATAAGAAGTGTAGGACATTTCAAGTTTGCTTCCAGCATTTTAAGAGATAGAAGTTCCAATGCAATTATTGCTCATATTAGAAAATGAAATAACTGTAGCAGCAGTCAGAGTGATCCTCATTACATAAGGGCACTCAGTAGGTGACGTATCCTCAGCCGGAGTGAGGGGGAGTGACTAGCCAAGCCGCACGAAGAACAATGCACAAACCGTGCTCGGAGCAGGAGAACACCCTGGCCATGAGTACCTCTGCCCAGGATTTTCCTCTCATTTTTATGATGAACAGTCCCATCCATTTGCAGGGACCGCAGCCGTCCAGAGTGTCGTGGTGCTGCTGTGGAGCCTCCGTCAGGGAAGTACGGCAAGGGCTCAGGGCGCAGCTGGGAACCACAACCCCCTGGCCTGTGTCTGCACACACACGACAACCACAAACACTGGTTGTCGTTATCCAGGTATCCAGGGGGATTCTTTAGGGAGAACATGCACCCGTTATTAACCTACGTTTGCTTTCTGCAACAGGAACCGCGTTGCTGATGCTGCTGGTTCCGCGCTTATGGCAGTGTTCCTGGAAAACAAGGGCAAGGGCTGTAATCGAGCGCAAGCAGGGTTTTTCTGAGAAGCGGGCTCTGAAATTCTGCAGCATTCCTCTAGTTCCAGCGTTCTGCTGCGTGCTCTGAGGTTTCCCAAAGCTTGTTGCTACAACAACAATATTAGCATCTTGGCAAAGCAGCACCAGGGTTTTCTCACGTTATGGGAAATAACTGTCTGTGCATGACAACCGTGAGTCACACTCGTGTGAATCCAGGCCCTGAAGAGCTGCGGAATCTGGGAATAGGTGCAAGTGCGAAATGCAGCATGGCCCTGGGATGGGGTAAATTAACAGCCACAATTACCACCTTCAGGGAGCTCCAAGCAGCCTATGCTGTGCAAGCAGCAAATGAGAGGCCAGAACAGCAGAGAGTAAGGCTTGAATTTTTGAGACTGGTCCACCCTATCAGGCCAGAAAAAGTCATGGAATCTTGGGATTTTGGTGGCGTTGAACCATTCCCTCTTCCCTGATTTTGGTCAGCAGAGCCATTTCAGAGGTGTGAACTTTGTTTGGAAAACGCTGTGCTGCCTGTGAGAAACTCAGTATTGTGTTTCGGGGCACTTTATATTTTACAAGTGCTAAACATAAGGTGCCAAGGGGAAAAGGAGCCTTACAGCTATCATTTTATTCAAATATTAAATAAGAGTGATTTCCTTCATTACAGATTATATTAATATCTGCTATAGAGCCATTCTCTTGGGCAACCCCAGGGCGGCAGAGACGTGCTCTAACCGAGCCAGGCACCCTCATGCTGCAGTTCCCTAGCAGCGTTTTCTTCTATTGTCTTTCCACAGACCAGACAAATTCACCTTTTGTACAACCTTCTGTGAAACAGATAACAGACAAAAGAATAAAAATAGCTAAAGAAGAAAAAGAGAGACCAGACAAAAGGAGGCACTTCAGAATTGTTAATAAATCATTAAGCGTCAGCCTTCAGGCTACAGGATGTACAAGGCAATAGGAAGAGCTCCAACGGGGCTCGCTCTTTTTTCTTTTGTTTATATTTGCCTGCTTGCTATCTAGACATCTTTCTTATCTCTTACAATGTGTTTCACTTTCCTCTGCCTTACTGTTTTCCTGATGACACTTAGGAAGACAGTTCCGTGTGCTGAACACTTTCTACATTAGCTATGATGTCTGAATTCACTTTCTGCCCTCAACTTCCACCATTTAATATTTATAAACATAGCTAATTCTGGTGTTCTCTGACAATAGAGGCAGCTGGGGCAACACAAACGTAAACCAATCTCCATTTAGATCCCAAACCTGTTCCTCATGCTTGTTACTGCTTGTTTTCTCACCTACCATGCATATATAGTCATGGTGCATATTTGAAAAGGTTAATTGATTATTGCAGACTCCAATAAATTGCTTATAATCCTAGCTGCTAAGGGCTTTTCACACTTGGATTGCACTCCTTCTTTGAAAGAGGCTTTGAACAGTTGTTAGTAATTTTTTATGGAGCTTTAGCAGAACATTAAATAAAAAATACAAAGTGATTTGAAAATATATCCACTTTTATCTTTATTGGCTTACAAGGTGCTCAGAAAAAAAAAAAGGTAATTATTTGAAAAACTATCAAATAGCAAAAATCTAGTTGTTCAGTTATTTGCATAGGGCAATGTGGCCTGATTTGCATAAGCTGTTCTGACTAGAAATGCTGCAGTCTTGTTAATTGTGGGTGCAGAAGGAGAACTTGCAGCTCCGTGTTTACTGTAAATGTGATACGTGCCTCGGATTAGGGTCAGAAAAAACGCTGGAGGAAAACGTTCCCTTTTCATGTCCTGTTCCTTAAGGAGTGGGGTAGGCCCAACATCTAACAGTCCTGTAAAGGAAACTCGCTCATGGTATTTGCAGCGAAGCCAAAGCTTCTGCTAAGGTTGTGGCTTATCAAATCCATAACTGCAGTATTCTGGGAAATAGGATGTTGCAATGCACATTACATCAGTACCATAGACACTGCACACTTGGTACTGCTCTTGCTTGAAATTGCTGACTTGTGATTTTTCTTTTGGATCAACTGAGTCAGCGAGTTCAGTGCACTTGGGGCTGTTTTATTTCCCCAGCAATTCTGCTTTCAAGTGGTTGCAATGAAAATACATCACAACGTTTCCTGCATTCCCTAGCAAAAGCCATTGTTGCTGATTTTTTTTTTCTTTTTTCTTTGTGTACAGCTGGAACCCCTGGAAAAGGAAAAATCCTCTACATATTTTTGACAGGCAACAGAGTCAAACTGTTGACAAAGACCAGGACAGTATCTGACTGCGCTCATGGTGACAAACAGAAGTGGCTCCAGGGTCCCTCCTCGTGGTCCTTTCTGGACTCGGGGCTCTGCGGGCGCTCTGTGTTTGAGCCAGGGTAGCCCGGCACATGACACTGCTCCGGAGCAGGTCACAGCCTGGACGAAGATTCAGACACCTGGTCCTGGTTCATCTGTGCTGAGAATTGAGCTGTGTTCTCAAATGCCATTTCTTAATGATACAGAGGAGGGCCTGCACTTCACCCTGCTCAGCCATTTATATTTATTGTGTGAGGAAGAGTGAGATGAAGACCTGGACAAAGACCAAATGAAGATTAGCTCTATGTGCTATGGTGGAGAGTTGCAGGAGGGATGCAGCTCCAACATCGTTGCGTGTCCTGACTGTGCAATCGAGTTAGGCCTCCTCTTCCCTTGGCCCTATGGGGAGCCCCACAGCAGCCACAGACTGATGGGTCCAGCTAGAGGGCACCAACATCCGCATTGCAGACACAGAGAGGCAACCTGCAGGACTAACCACAAGCAGAAAATCTGTGTCCACGCAAGAGGGGCTGCAGGAAAAGAGACATCTTGCAAAGGCTGGGAAGTGGCAAATGAATGACATAGGACATGGAGAGGCTACAGGCAAGGGAAAGCCACGACTGCTGCAGGAGCGGGCGGCCGCGTGGCAGCTCTGCGGAGGGGAAGCGCTCGCGTCGGGCAGGGAGCGGAGGGGAAGAGAGCAGAGCACCAGCTAAGTGCAGAGACAGAGGCGTGTGCAGCAGCCTGCCAGTCTGCACGGCCAGCACGCGGAGCAGGGGGAGATTTTTAAGCAAAGTTGTTGGTCTTTTTGTAAAGGATGCATGCAAAGTAAACATGCAGATAATGCTTGCTCTGTTGGATGAGAAAGCATTTAAGCTTGGTGCATATGCCACAAAATGTTCGAGACTATGCCAGAATAATTGCAGCTTCATAAATAGCTGAGTTAGTAAGAACAACTGCGGATACCAACGTGAGGGAAAAAGCCTGTATATTCACTTGGCAAAAGGTGGGAACATATTTGTAAAGATGGTTTAAAAGCTTCTGGCATGCAGCAGAGCATAGACTCAAAGTAAATATATTCCATACATTGCTAGAGTTTAGCTTGCAGGTTGGCAAACGTCCTGCAGGCTTGAGTTGGAGTTTTAAATTTGATCTTTCTCTTGTATGATACTTATGACTATATAGTTGTCATTTGACCCCCTTTCAAGGATTTTTCATGGATTGAGTGATTTTAGCTGACATCTCTGCATTGGGACTACAAGAGGACCCCCTAGTTTGATAATTCATGGTGAAAGCTACAGAGGTCTTCCCATTTAGCAGCCCTCACAAGGCTGAGAGCCTGGTGAGTGAGTATTCAAATAGCAGAAAAAAGAAGGCTCCAGATTTTGTATCCCAAACTCTCAAATTTACTCACCGTTGGTAATATTTTAGCTAGAAAATGTTTGGCTTAATCAAGAGGGACATGCTTTTATATATGCTTCAACTGTTGTTTGTAATTAGAGGAAATCAAAGATCAGTTACAGTGAGGTTTGTATTTGCTTTCATGGTTTCAGCTGGCATTTTCCTCAAAAACAGCTGGTGCCAAACCCTGCCCTTCATGGAGCAGAGGCCTAGATGGGCCACAGCTGAGGGAGAGGCTGCAGAGATGGAGGAGAGGACACCTGTGGAAGAGGCAGTGGGGGAAGCACAGGCAGTGCTTTTCTGCATGTTTTCTGCATGTCTGCTAAGAAAGTAAGTTGCACCAAGCAGTGCAAAATACAAGATAAGGTTTGAGTCATAGAAATGAGGAAATAGAACTTTTCAAAATATTCCTTTGGTGGGAGCTAGATGGCGCAGAAGGTCAGTGCTCAGGCCTTCTATGTGGGGCTGTCCTCGGGCAAACCCCATTTGCTCAGGTAACTGCTTAGCCATTAATTTGCTTGTGGCAATTTAGGCCTAGATCAAAACCGATAGTTGGGTTTTTAAACTCTTCTGGATATCCAGCCTGCGGTGGACATCAGCAAGAAGTTAGACATCTAAGCAGAAGCAAAGCTGGACAGTCTTTAGCGGGCTTGAGTTCTTGCCCCAACCCCCACCACTCACTTGTTTGATTGTAGGACCTAAGGAGATAGATAAACCAATTAGCAGAAATTAACTACTTGCATGGCACCTGAATTTAATCTCTGCTCATCAGCCACACAGTTTATTTTTTCTTTTTCACTTAAGTGAGAAAAAGGAAAAGCAAGAGACGAACAACCCATAATTCCCCTGACAGCGTTGAGATGTATTTCCGTTTTTTCAGGCTATTTCTGTTGCGTTGTTAAAGTGTACTTGCCTGGAAACATCTAAACTTTCCACTGAACTATAAAAAAACAAAAAAGCACAATAGAATAATCTGGAAAGCACATCTCCGTGCACAAATGTCAGCACACTTGGATATGGGATTTGTATTCAAAGTCTGGCTCTTTCTTTTTGTGGGGGAAGAAAGAGTCTTGCCTAAAAACAAATGGCTTATAAAACAATGCAAAACGACTGGGGAAGACCACTTTATTGTGAAAAACTGAACATTCAAAGATCACCATGTGAGAACTTAAGCAGTGAGCACTGATGGGAGAAGCCACAAGGCAATTTGGAGCATGACTGGTGGGGCCTGGAGACAACCTAGTGGAGGTTAAACGTGCAGCTCAGGCAGATACACTGAATTGTGGTTCTTGTGGTTAGAACAAGGAATATTTGGCCTAGCAAATGAGTTATCCTTTCACTTGAAGAAACGTTGAAGCTAGGTGGTGCCATCATCAGTCTTGACTTTGAGATTATGTAAAAAGCCCCGGCAATCAGCTGGAGCAGCAGCCAGCACTCAAATGCACGGGCCATGTTCAGGGTTGGGACCAGAGAGTTGTTCAGCCTCCCGCTCCAGGGCATTGGGCAGCACCTAGAGCCAGAAGCAGAGCTGTGAGGACGAGTGCGGTGGGAAGGGAGCTCCGAGCCCACTACGGTGAGCGGAGCAGAGCTGTCGCACTGTCTTGGCCCTTCTCCTTGGCCTGTTTCACGTGTGCAACACGCCCGAGCCTTGACGTTTTTGCTTGTTTGCTCAGCCATCAGCACAACGGGGCTCTGATCCACCACGTGCTGCCATGGTGCAAATAATTGTCTTCAAGTTGCTTAAAAAAAGAAGGAAAAAAAAACAGTTTGTTAGGCAAAATACCTTGGGAAGAAGCTCACAAGTTTTGTTCCAACAAAAAAAAGATGTGTCTATTTATTGACGTAAGAGAGAAGCAGTATCGAGGGGACAAACATTAATTATGGGGCACATTCTTTAAGCTTTATTTCTCCTTCCTATTTTTTTTCCTGACATTTGCTGTGTTTTATACTCTCTGGCAGCCAGCAGAGTTCCAACGATGCTGACTTGCACAGCGCATGGAGATACTAAGGAAATATTTTTCCTAGCAACAAGCAGCCCATGAAAACATGAAGAAATGCTTCCCCTACTTGTATTTCCTTTCAGTTTTTAGTCATCTGGTGCTGAGATAAGAGTGGAATGGCTAAGCCAGCAGCTAGTTTGCAGTTTTTTGGGCAATCTAGAGAAGACAGGATAATGTAAAATCTTTGCGCCTGTTGCCTTTGTGCCCAACGCAGTGCAGAGGAGGCCTGGTTGAAGCCATGGTTGGGCTGCACTAGTTAGTGTGGGGATGTGTTACTTTCTGCTGCTAATGCTCCAAAACGCCCGTGGCCAGCGGCAGGCTGCAGCCTGCGCCATGCCCACGCACAGCTCCATGAACCAGCTCCGCCATTGCTGCAGGGGGCCTTTCTGCAGGCACCAGCAGAATGCCCTGAAAGGCTTTCACTGAGTAGCTCTTCACTGACTTACAATGCACTGATATGTGTATATAGAGAGTATTTATTTGCACATATACCCGCCGCCTCATGGCGGGGCAGCGCGCGACGCCCATTTTCTCTCAGCGAGGAGCGACCGTTGCTGCCGCGGGGCGGGGCGTAACGGTCGCCTTGGCCGGGCCCCCTCCCGCCGCCAACGCTCTTCGCGCCTCGCGCACGCGGGCGGCGCGCGACGGGACCGGGACGGGACGGGATGGGACCGGGACGGGAAGCGGCCCTGGCGGCGGCCTCCAGCCCCCGGCGGCTCGGGGCGGCCCCCGGGCCCCGCGGCCATTTGAGCCCGCGCGCTGTTTAATGGAGACAGGCAGTGCCCTTGCTCCCTTCTGGCGCTGTGTGCCTGGATCTGGCTGGGTAGGCAGGAGGTAAACGTGGGGGGTGAGGGGAGGCAGTGAAAAGGAGTTAAACTATAGTGAGTAATAAGGCCCAGGTGTGGCTCTTTAAACTGCACGTGGTCCCGGCAAGCAGATTTAGATCCCAGTGCAAGCACATGGGGCTTAGTCACTGTTACCATTCCCGTCATTTTTCTTTGAAAACCTAAGAGGGGAACTAGGGACAGAGCTTCATCTTGAAGTGCCAGGATTTCTGCTTCCTGGTGAGACAGAGCTGAAGCGTAAATGTAACTTTATCTAAATGTAATTTTCTGGGTTTGAAGTACTAGTTGTGGAGGCAGTGGCTGATAGTTGGGTCTGCCCGTGGGTAACCCTCTTGCTTTCTGCCCTTGCTCAGCTGTGCTGAAGCTGTGTTGCGGACAGGAGGCTGCACTGCAGAAAGGCTTTTTCAACATCAGCAACCTACCCACTACCTCTGCAAGGTCAGCTGCAAGGAGGGGACTTGTCTGAGACCACAGCTGCAAGGCCCCCAAGGTGAGGAACGTGAAAAATTATCATAAAGCGTTTAGAAATGGTGCAGCATTGGGGCAGGTGAAGGCCTTCTTATGGGAGAGCCTGCCTCAGTGTTTTAGGACAGCCCTTCCTCTACAAGGTGGATATTTTATGAGCAACTTCAGTGGGTTTAGGATGAAGCCCAAGAGGTTCTTGCACTTTATTTGATAGGTTATGGATGAGATGAACACCTGCAGAACGTGTTCCTGGGTCATTGGTGTGTTTTCTGCGTTTGCTTTCTAGTATCCTGAAGTAATTTATTGCCCTGTAATAAATTAAAAATTCTATTCTCTGTGAAACAACATCTATGGTTGTTTAGAAATAGTATGCATAACAACAAGGGGTGTTTGTAAAAGTAGTTTGAGAGCCATGTGTAGGTAACAGCACAGACTCATGGCAAATGAATATGTCCCAAGATAAGCATCTATCCTATAGCCTTGAATCAAAGATCTAAATGTCATACTTCTCCTGGACATATATCTGTTTTGTAACTAGTTCCCGCAGGCCCTGCTCAGAGGTCTCATGATTCTTGTGATTTGAGCTGTTTTTTCTTTTGCAATGAAACTGAGGATAGTTCCTAACAACGATTTAGCAGGCTTAAAAGCAGATTGAAAGGATGAAGTTTTAAAATTATTATATATTTTGTGTTTTTAAGCAGACCTTGAGCTGTGTTGCATGTGTTAGATATTCCAGTCACTGTAAATAATTTATGTGGGGAATGTATTACAGTGAACATCCTGACACGTACGGCAGGGCAGAGGACTTGAAGGCCCTTTCATGGGAGGAAGGCCACGTTCTCTGCTTTATCCTTTGTACTGGAAAGAAAAGCAATGTGAGGAAGGGATACTGGCCAGTATGCTGTAAACATTGTGCTCTATAGAATGAGAGCTATAGCATAGCAGTATTCTATCAATTCAAATAAGCTATTAGAGGAACATTGGTAAGACTTGTTCCATGTTCCATACAGTGCTTAATGAGCTGGTGCTGAAATATTCTTAGTATCAGTAAGAAAAAGATGCAAAAGCATGAAGTTATTTCAAGATGGAAATGGAAAGATGCCCTCCTTGCAGCTAATAATAGGATTGACATTGTTAAACAACTAAATTGAAAAATATTAATAATAGGTCCTTCATGCATGTTAAGCAAAACCTCAATAAGCCTCTGTTTTATTGTTTAACTGTGTGTATGAGTCACAAGGAAAGTGTTAGCGTTCAGGATCGGATGTGAATCATGTATTTGTGAACAATCTTCCAAGGCCGGCACTGGAACCCCAAGCACATTTATTTTTTGTAGTTAGTCAGCTCTGTGCTTGGAAACTGAAAGTGTAATCGAGGGGAGAGATTGTTTATTAACTAGGGGATGCTGTGCATCTTTGCCCACATGGGTACTGGGGGTGACAAGGAAGGATAAAGCTGCTGCCACGTGGAGCACTGTGTCCCTGGGGTGCAAATCACAAGGAAGCCAAGCAGCAGTAGCACTAGCCATAAAGGCTGAAAGCCCTCTGTAACTTTAAAAGTAAATCCCATTTTCATGAAGGGAATCCATATGGCACCCTGTTCGGGA
This sequence comes from Nothura maculosa, assembly GCA_032353885.1. Lineage (NCBI taxonomy): Eukaryota > Metazoa > Chordata > Aves > Tinamiformes > Tinamidae > Nothura > Nothura maculosa. The sequence goes on from JAUBOD010000589.1 coordinate 1,857,343, forward strand.
GAAGAGCTGCCTCATTCTTTTGGAAGCTGACTTGCAGCATTTATTGTTTTGAGCTGTTGTTTTGAGGGTTTTGGCGTTAGGGTGAGAGAATTCACTTCAAGGGAAAGGAGGATTAGTCTCATACAAAACAAAGTGGAGTAACTTGTGTTTTATAATATATTGTATTGATTTGCATTACAGATAGAAAATTGGGATTACTGAACTGCTGACTCTTTGTGCTGGCTGTATTTGAGCATACTAAAGGAATTGGATTCTTTGTAGAAAGTAATCTTACCTGGTAATTACTTCCAATCATTGGTAATAAGTAGGTTCCTAATTGCCTTGTTTCCGGAAAGGCATAGAGAGAAAGCAGGGTTCCTGGAGAAGGGCAGAGGGAACTACCATAACTCAGCTACAGTGCTCTTGGCTGAGAAATTTTTCTGAATACAAACTGTGCTTTAGGAGGGAGGCCTTTTGAAATCTCATTTAGCCTCTGATGCTCTCTAACCTTGAGCACACTGGTTTTCATGTCTTCCTATTTCCTCATCTGTTAAATGAATCCCAAAAAGCATTAGATCAAGTTGTCTGCAGTGCTATGCACAGTCTCTCCAATGCTCAGGGAATTAGCATGGAATTTTAGTTATGCTGGGTGCATATAATTTATGACATTGCAGCACATAGTATGAAACTGCTTTGGGATATGACTGAAAATGAAATTTCAGTGTGGTTTTTGCAAAGGTATGTGCTTGTTTGTATAGGCCTATGTTGGTATTTTAATAATTTTAAAATGTACTTTCAGCAATAATGAGAGTTTCCATGTTTGTAACTTTATTTATCTGAGGACAAGGTATCATTATCTGTTTAATCTTCTAAGATGATTTAAAAAAAACCCTATGTATTTTATCCGAAAGGATGCAAAAGGCAGTTTAAATAGCTTGTCAAAGTTTTGGCTGAACCTGTATTCAAATGGAGGGTTCCTGGCCCTTTACTTCTACCACTGAACCTTGCTTACAGATAAGAAATGACATATACTCACAAAATATGTTCATGTATGGACCATTCTGCTTGAGAGGAGAATAACTGGTGTTGTCACTGAGGCACGGCTTCCCTCGTGTCACGGGTGCGTGGGGTCTCAGCTGGCACACACAGGTGTGTGCTGGGTGTGCTGCGCTCCTCTCCGTGCCCTCCTGCGCCTTGGGAGCGCAGAGACACGTGGCTTCCTTTCCCTTCTGATCCAGAGGATGGAATAGTCAGTGTGCTGCTCAAAGGAGAGCTAATTAAAGCGAGATTTGGTGATAGGTGACTAAGCATAGAGAAGTCAGAATTACAACTCAACTGTGATTTTACTTTTAAACTTAATTTCCTAGTAATTTCTTAGTCTGACTAGTTCTGCGTACCTAAAGCTAACATGTTAACTCTGATGGTGCATGTTGTTTAAAGCCACGTGTTTGCCCAAGGTTTACAGGAATAGAACTAACTTACATAAATAAGAGTCAATGCATTTAGGTATTGAAGTCTGTATTAATATTTTTCTTAAATAACTGTGACTTTTTCAAGTAGGAGTAGAGCCAAGCTTAGAGCTCACCGTCCATGTTGATTTCTTCTGATGCAGAAACAGAAATTGACTTTTGGGGAGGAAGGCAGCCTCCCTCAGCCTGTGTGAATTTCTCTGTGTTTGTAAGCTGTATATCTCTTCTGCTTATGTAGAAGTGGGGAATTTCTATTCTTGAAATAAGAGTAAACCCAACCCTCTCCACGCTACTAAATTTAGTCTTTTTAAGCTGGTGCCACTGTATAGGTCTCATCTTCCTTAGGCAGTTTCAGTTACAGTAAAATAAACTGTATGAACCAATGGCTGTTGTTGCTATCTGCCAAAACACTTGCTAGGGGCTAAAGCTAACATTCTACATCCACATGTATTAGAGTGTTTAAACTGGTATTTAATGTATTATTTAATATAATAAACATGTATTAGAAGTTTAAACCTCTTTCAGTTACTGAAGTCTGTCTGACTGTGCTGGCAAAATGCACTTTATTGCTCTTATTTATCCAACAGTGTCTCTAGATAGTGCTATCTCTGTGTGTGCCTGTGTTGGTAAGTACCTGTAGTTCCACACTGTAGCAGAAGTCATGAAGATGAATCCTGAAGAGAGCACTTGCACTGCAAAGCAGTGGGTACTGATGCTTCTCTCTCCTGCCTTTGCATTTGGGACTCCTGGAGTGAGGACACAGCACAGAGCTGTTTGTTCCCTCTTCTTTTAATGCCCATCCTTTTTATTGATGTTGAAACATGCCCAGGAAAAGAGATGCAGCTGCTGCACTGTTACGCTGTCAATGTCCCTGTTTTTAGCCTCGAGGAGTTTAAACAAGTCTTAAAACCTTTTCTGTTATCGCCCTTCTGAGTTGTGCTGTGCAGTCCATGTCTGTAATTTAGGATGTAGTCTGGTGTTTTTCCTTATTTGTGGCTTTAGCAGTAGGCCAATTTTTTTTCTCATTAGGATATTAAGTTTGTCTGCCATTTCTCATCTACAATGAGTCTTTCAGATTTCTGCCTGCCTTTAGCAGGGGCAGTTAGCAAAGCCTGCTGCCTTCTCAAGGTTGAAAATTTAAACTTTGCTGCCATACATTGTCTTCGGGTTAAATAATGACTGCTGAGCTGATTAGCAGAGAACATTCAGTTTCCTTATTGCTGATGAAAGGCTGGAATACGTGTTCAAATCCCATTAGTGGAAATCGAGTCACTGCTGAACTATGTGAGATTTCTCAGAACACATGTAGTAGAAATGTACAAATATGAAGTACGAAAGGAGAAAAGGGAGATTGTTTTTAAGCTGATTCTGCACTATTACAGTTCATTAGGGGAAGAAAAGAAAAGAAATGAGAGAAAATTGGCCATGATATTTGCTGCTGTGGGGGTCAAATAATAGTGACTTAATATTTGGCAATTCAAAGGTACGTAAAGTATCTAAATGACACCACAGATTTATACCTTACCCAAACAGTCTTCAGATCTTCACGAGGAAGTGTATGTCTGCAGCAAAGTCGCCAAACTTGGGCTCTTGCCCTCAGTGATGGGGCTGTAAATTGAGTCAAGCTATAAATAGCCTCATTTCAAATACTACTGTACTATTTCAAATACTACTAAATACTCACATTTAGTGATGCTCAGCTACTTGCAGGAGTAATGAGAGGAGCAGTGTCACTCCCTGTGATTTTGAGACAATGTAATGAGCTGTTGTTTTGTTTATTGTACCTGTTGAGCGATCCCTTGTGAGTATTTCACTCAGCCCTAAAGGAGTGCTGAACACTTGTGCTTCCCAGTGGCTGCTTCCCAGTGCCTGTCCAGGGAGAGTGGGTAGGAGTGTCCTATGAAAATTCTTCCCGTGTGGAACAGCTTCCATGTGCTGTGCAGACCTCAGTGTTGGAGCCCTAGATATACTTTATTTATTTTCTTCCTTTGAGAAATAGAAACGTGATGTTAGGTGCAATTTTTAGGGAATGTGTAATATTCAATTACAAAGGAATTATATGAATTCCCTTAGAATGAGAATTTCAAGGGTGAAATTAGGTACAAACTGATAGAAGAACTGCATGCTGCTCGGTGTGTGTGCTGATTACAAAGTCCACTTTATTTAAGGAGATAAAAGTACCAACAATAGCATATCTATATGAAAATGAGTATACTTATAATTCTGTATTCTCCTCTTCATCTGACCTTTATTCTGATTGTTTGATTTATTAGATCACATTAATTTACTAATAAAACTCTTTCCTACAAATATATTACTTTTATGGGGCAAAATTACTACCATGTTCTGAAAGAGCAGTGTCCAGAATTGTGTATTTTAGACCAATGGCTCTTTCAAATAGTACTTTAATTTGTAGGAAGAGAGGTATAATACACAGCACATCCACACACAGAAGAAGGTGCTTGAGGCTAAAGAGGATCCAGAGAAGAGATTTGGTTCTTTTTGGACTGCTGCTTTTTCCCTGGAGAGTCTTCCTCCACTGGAAATGTTTCGGACGGCCTCCAGACAGCAACAACAAGCAGTGACGATGTTGAGAAACCTGGTGAGGTTCTGGGTGCACGTGTCTGTTTGCTAGCGGCACAGAACTAAGCAGTGTGCGGCCCAAGTATTTTAAATATTGGAATTAGCCTGTGGGTTCCCATTCCCAGGGTTCCTGCAGCTGATACCTTTCACTGGCCTATTGATAATGGCTGTTTTCTGTTTACTCCTTCCCCTTCAGTGGCTCTGTGGTTTGAGTGGCTGTTTGTATAGCATTATGAACCTCACAGCTCACTTAGGCCACTAGCCGGTCATTGGGGGCTATTATTTCATATTCATGTGCTCCTATTATCACTCTCTTGCAGCTTGCTTGTCAGTTTTTAGGTGGGGAAATGTGCTGAATGGCAGAGAAAGGTAGTACTGATACTAGAAAACAACTCATGGATACTTAATAGCTCAGAATAGTTTATAGTGGCAGGTGTAAGAGATAAAAGAGGAGTGTCATATTTACAAGGATATGAGATTCTAGTGAGTGCCATAAAATCTGACCCAGGGCATCAGAGCAGAAAGTAGGTTATTGTATGAGCTCCCCCTCCTTTTTTCTCTAAGCTTAGTACACCCACCATTAGTATTTTGAAGTACCTTTGCCTGCCCTTTGTTGGAATGGAATAACATTACTTCCTTGAGGCAGAGATACAAAGTTCTGATTACACCAAGTAAGAAGTAGAAAAAATCTTATAAATATTGTGGGAACACTTTAGAATACATTTGGATCCAATCTCTTCTTTTTTAAACACTGAAACGTCTCTAAACAGGTTTATGTCAGATCAGGGATTCAGAACTATTCCTTAGTGTGGGATTGAGCTCTCACATGGAGAACTGGAAGCAGCTGACAGTTGTTCTTGTAAGGACTGGAGAAGTTTGCTGTGCTTAGAAAAATCTCAGATAGTCAAATTTAAGATGATGGTATTCCCCCCTAATTGCCATTGATTGAAGTTAGAGCCTATGTTAAAATGATAGATTCATTTCCTAAACAGGAATTCCATTCTTGCTCTCCCAAGACTGAAAAGGGATTTTTAACAAATTCACTGGTTTTGATGCATCTGTCTCGGAAAGGGACTTTTGCATGTTTTGCTATCTTTGAAATCTTTCTGGTCCCTAGGGAAAACATTTACAAGCCATACTTCATGATACCAATAATCAGAAATATAAAGGGAATAGTTTTACATTGAAGATAATATGGTTTTTCTTCCCTGGTTCCCACCTCTACTTGAAGAAAGTGGATTTAAGAAGCCAAAACCCAGTTTGGATATTTGGATAGATGTTTGGTGTCATGACTGTCTATTTAGAATTTTCTAAGGCAACTAAGGCCCTGAGTGTCTGAAAGGAACACAGCTGACTTCTTTGTGGCAGTTCCCTTCAGATGATTTCCTCATTATATTCAAGACCATACTGGCTGAAACCTGTCACTGTGTTTAACAAGACGTGTAATAATCTATTTAAAATTTAATACATTTATCACTTTGTTCAGATCAAAGGTGCGTGGCTTCAGAAGCTCTGAATAAAGTGTGGTGGTGTAGAAGGCTGGTTCTATCTATGTTACTTTACAGACTGAGAGTTTTTGTTTTTTAATATGCCTTGAGTTCAACATTGCAAAAAATCTTTAAAGGCATTTTCTTTCTGTGCAGATGGTAATGATGTTGAAATGAATTGAGAGTTTCCCAGTCTGTCTTTCCCCTTTGCCTAGCTGCAAGAACCTAGTATATAATCTCTTCCATTTTATGTCCGTTTCCTCTTGTTTCAGTCTTCCATCTCCCTTGTTTGCTGTCCAAGCATCTGTTCTCTGATTTTGGTAAATGCTGGAGCTTTCTAAACCTTTCGTGAGGATACCACAGACGAGAAAAGCATCTGTTTCTAGTTTGGTTTGAGGTGGAACTCAAGCCATGTGGTTTAGAATGTGCCCGTTTACTGGAGTCAGTAGGATAGTGGAGAAGAGCTGCCTTGAGCAAAGGCTTAAAGTCTTACTAATAAGGAGGTAGGTGGCATGGAATGGCTGGATTAAAAGTATGAGGGATGAAGAAAAAATTAGCAAAGGTATATTGAAGCTAAAACAGGTTAGATGTTAAACCAGTAGAAAACTAAAAATATAGGCAACAGTTAGGATTGTGAAATACAAGGGAAAGTCTGTGGTTTTATTAGGAGCCAAATTCATCCTCAGTGCAGCTACTCTGAAATCTGTGGAACTGCACCCAAGTCAGAGAGGTATAATTCTAATTTCATAACAGAAACTTTGGGAAAACAGAGGAATTAGTTGTTAGACTCCTTTGCTGTAAATGATGGTACCTCATTAGAAGACAAGTATTAAAGAATGAGATAATCTGGGATTTTGACACAAGTCAAGTGTATGCTGCCGGAGAGATTGGTTCTGGGATGAAAAGGTGTTCTCTGAGAGTAAGAGCCCAATGTCTTGGTTCTGTGGTTTAATAATAGTTAATAAGCTCCGTATGGGCAGTTTTTTATGTCACTTTTTTAGGAAAGATGGTCAAGATAATGTAATGAGGGAAATAGTTTTGTAAAATGATATGATTTTTTTAATTTGATTTCTATTTTCTAATTTCTCAGAGTGAATACAATTTTTAATATAATGGATAAGCAGCTCTTGCAAATCCCTTTTTCCTTGGGAATGGACAGGACCATACGCTCCACTTGCCTGTGATCAATGAATCGCCCTTTGCTTCATATTGCCGTGTAAGATGATATATCCATCCAAGTCTTATGTGGAAGATCTTAAAGGTTCAAAGGTCCTGGCTTGCAAGCCTGTATGAGCAGCTACAGTGTAGTTAACTCTTTTGTTTAATTCAGTGGGAATGCTCTCATGAATTTTAGCAAGATGGGGCACACCAGATGACAAACTGTAATTTATCTGAGTTTTTCTTTTTTTCTTTCTTTTCAGAAAAAAAACCCTTCACTGATATTCAGAAATCTGGAAAGCAGATATTGTATAAATAATTTACTATTTCAGTATGAAGGGAGGGGAAGCAGATTTATTAGAATTTTCTTCACAGCATACTTAAATTTGGTATGTATGGTCTTAAAAAGAACATAAGTGAGAGCTAACTGCCTGCAGAGAACTCCTTTTCTCTTTTTTGGAGCCATTTCTTTCAGTGCTGCCAAGTCATCTCTAGTAGTAAACTGCTGAGTCAATAGATTTAAAAACCTACCAACTGTTTCTTATTTCTGTATAGTTAACTGATAAGGACCTGTTTAAGGGTTACACCCTTCCGTATTTACAGTGTTAAGGCAAACATGGTTATAGGAAGCAATTACTTCTAAAATTTACAGTGTGTGTTGTGTGGTATCATAGTATTCTTTTGGTGTATTTAATTTAATTTGTGTGTGTGTGCAAACGTGGTGGTAGAAGCTGGAGAACTGGCTTCATAATAAAAGATACTGCTGACAGCTGCTGAGCTGATAGCACTCATCCTGGAAAGGGCACTCCCAGCCTAGGAAATAATTCTCTGTGTGTATTGGTGGGTATTAGTAGTGTGTATTGATATGTGGAGTGTATTATGTACTAGTATTGTGTAGGACAAAATGACAGCAGCAACTCTCTGCGTGGGAATTCCGGAGATTCTTAGGTAGATGTGAGAGGAACGTGGAGAGAGGCTCTGAGTTCCAGGTGCAGCACGAGCTCTGTGTTGCAATGACAAGAATGAGCATCTGTAAAATTTGTAAAAACTACCCTGTAAACATAGGGGATGGAATGGAAAGAGTGATTCCTTGAAAAGCCTTAAAAGCGTTATATACAGTTGGATAATTTTAGATAAGAGTGTCAGCTCAAATACCTGTAGTGTAAGGTGATTTTTTTTTTTTAATCAAAACTATAAGGCATAACTCAATGGTATATAAAAAGATCTTGGAAAGGTCTATTTTGGTTTCCTAGAATTTGTGTGTTAAACATGAAATAGTAAATATCTTGTGGTTTGAGTGTTTAGTTGTAAACATCAAGAATCAGCACCCCGTCATCCCTCCGCTTTTCCTACTCTCATGCATGATGTTCAGCCAAAGCCAAAAGCAGTTCTGAATAGCGCTGTTTCCACGCTCCCTCTGTCTCCTCCTTTCACCTTTTGGATACTTAAGAAGAAGCAGCTGTTGTAAAGGGTGACAAAATTCAAGAACTATCTCTGGGACAGGGCAGACTTAAAACAGTGTGAAACATATTTTTTTTTTGTAGGATGAGCAGCTAAAGGAAAGAATTGAGACCAAGATTATAGTTAGAAAAGAATGCCTTCCATTTTATTTCTTAAAAAAAAAAAAGTGGAAGACACTTTCTGTTATTATAAACCTAAATAGAAACCATTACAAATGAATTTTTATGGCGTATATTCTTGTGGCATATATTAGGAATAATCTGAGAACTCCCCAGTTTCTCAGTCCAGCTAGAGAAAAGAAGACACAATGTCTGGACTCGGGTTACGTTTGGCCACCACATATATTCAGAACTCTTGAGCCCTGGTAAGAATTTGGGTGTCTGTGTAGAACAGAATTTGGGATGGTGGCATGTTCCATGTCCAGAGCTGCGGCGTGAGTGATGCTGAGGTGTCAGGAGGCAGGTGACAGTTCAAGTAAGAGATTTTTGAATTGTAGTTCTGCTCCCAAGGATCTGTTCAAGATCTGCTTAGAATACCTAGCATCTTCTGTGTGTAACTCCCTTCTTAGTCCTGCTGCCTGTCACACTGGCTTGGCTAATGATTATATTTTCCACTGTATCATACTTAAAGATATCAAACTTAGGGCTATATATATATGTGTATTTTTCTTTCTTTTCTTCAGGGTTGCTAGAACGAGTCCAACCATTTCTTAGAGAACAGAATATTTGGTTAGTCCATGTCAAAAATAATCTTGATAATTGTGATTATCTTGATAATTAGTACATTTAATAAATTATTATTATAATGTTTGAGCCTTGTATTGAATTTGAGATCTAAAATTTGGTAGGATTATGGACTTTTTTGAAGGATTGTCTTTGATTTTCCCCCTTTTTTTCCCCCCCTCTTTTTTTTTTTTCTCTCTTCTTTCCTTTCTCTCCATAGCTGTGAATGAGAACAGATTTAAAGTCTTGGGCAGAGGAACAAGTCATAATTTGACTGTGCTCCCAAATGTGTCCATGTGGCCCAAATGTAGTTGGACTCTTAGAGTCCAGAGCTGAATAGGATCTTCCTAAATCCAATTGCAAGCTTAGCTGACTGTCTCATGTTGAGTATAAACAAGTGTGCAGGGAGATACTGTGCTGTCAAAGAGCTGTCCTGCAAAGGGTGAAGGAGCAGTCTGCGTGATTGGGCTGCGGATGGGGCAGAGATGGAGAGGAGAGATGAAAACTGGAATCTGGATGTTAATCTAAAGGATTAGAAATTGCAGGTGAGGTATTGCTTATATCCTTAGTCAAAAGATAAAACAATTTGGACAGGAACATAGGTTGGGCACCAATGGGATAATTGATAAGAAAGATTTCGTGGAGGACTTGAGCTTGAAAGGAGAAGTAGGAATGCAGCAAGGAGCCTGGTATGTGGGGACACTGGCCCCGATGCTAAAGGGGAACTAGAAGATGGCACGTGAGGAAACAAGAAGGGATGTTGTGACTGCAAAGCAGAGGATGGAGGTTTTGCCAGGGTGGAGCTTCTACCTTCCTGGGGCAGGAAAAAGGAAACAAGACAAAACAAGCTGCTGAGGTAGGGTGGGGTAGAGAGGGAATGTGCAGCCTGATGGGGCGAAAAAGTGAGAAAAGGGAAGTGGAGCTAATTCTGTAGTAATTCCAGGCTGCAGTGGAGAGCCCCTGGAGTGGGTTCTCCTGACTCTCAAGTCAGGTCACAGGTACATGGTCTGCTTTTAGAGTAAGATTGTGTTCTTTCATCTTATGAAATTTATTTATTTTTCCCCAAAACAGTGACAAATAATTTCTGTGAGTTTGCTAGCAACTCCAGGCAAGTTAAAAGGATGGAATTTGACTTGGGTGTGTGACCCTTCTGACTTGAAGGCATGCAGGACATACTTGGTAGACTAGCAGATTCAGCAGTAAGTGGTGCTGGCTGCACATTCCCTTCACAAGGGAGGGCGGTTTTGTCATCCTGCCTCCAGCCTTTACTAGGAATAGTTCTGCCAAGGGATCAAACCTTGCCACCTGGAAGCAGCAGCAAGTGTAAGGGACAGCTATTTAGCTGTTGTAACTGTGCCCATCTCTTGGAAACTAGAACTTTCCCACTCATCAGCAAACTGCATTGCAACCAATGCTGCTGCACTGGGGGAGCATGTTTTGGCAGAGAGGATGAGGATTTGTGTAACGGCTCCAGCTTGAAACAGTTGAAGAGTCTTTGCATTTGGTTGACAATTGCAGGGGATACTCCCAGAATATCTGGCTGCTGCCTGCAAATGCAGAAGGAAGCATCAGTGAGCCTGGCTGTTTGTGTGCCCCTTCTGAGCTGAATCATCAGCATTGGAAACCACATTCAATGCTTTACAGAGCGTGCATGGTATTTCTATAAGGGAAGTTACAGTCACACTGGGTGGAGGAACCTCCCTGTCTAGCTATGGGGATAGTGAATACAAGGAAATGTTTGCGGTTCTGGACACGATGGCATCTTTTGGCATTTCGGTATTTCTCTGCTATTTTTGCACTGGTGCATTTCATTTGGCAGTTCAGAATTTCATAGCAAACACTCTGTAAGATGCCAACTCTTTTCCAACTTTTTATGTTTTGGATTTTTTTCCCCTCCCTCCCCTCCCTGTATGTTTCTTTTCCTCATGGAGGCCGAGCTGCAGGAGCTCCCCATGCAGAGCGGGGCTGCCGGGCACCCTCCCTGCACGGCTCACTCGCCTCCAGGGCTCCTGGGCATCGTGAGGGCCCTCCTGCCCAACACTGCCGTGTGCCTTCTCCCTGCTCCCTAAACATGGCGCAACATGCATGCCATTCCAAAAGTGTTTCTTAAAATTCAGAGGAGGAAGATCTTTATTTATCCTAGTCAGCAGCAATGTAGACCCTGGAGAACAGTCAGTGCTCTGCTTTACGTTCTGCTGCAATTGCCACCTCCTTTTCCACCCATTCCAGCAGTTTCAGCTAAGGGTGACACATACTTGATGCCCACAGTTTCTGTTCATATTCTGCCTTTAATGAGACATTTGGGATCTGCAAGGAATGTTTTGTGGGACTCAATAAATGTAAGTTCCCATGTATTGTGATGAGAAGTGCATATTACTGAAATTTTTGTGGGCATCATTGTATTGGCCTAAACTTTGCCCCTCTACCACTATGACCTGGCTTTCTGGCAGCTTCTGAATCGAGGCCCTTTCATCCCAGCTGGGCAATAGATCCCAAGCAGAAGTGTGGAGTAAATGTGGTTTCTTATTCATGAATTAAGCCTTAAATGAATTGAGCAACACTAATGTATTGTAAAAGGCAAGGAGAGATTGAAAAGGTCTTTTTAGAGAACCAGTGCTGAAGGTGTTTGGATTGAGACAGAATAACTTGGAGGAGTTACAGCTGGGCAGATCAGTTTATTATTTCTTCAGATTTTAAGACCTCCTTTCAATTATTAATAAATTCTAGTCCACTATCTTTACCCATCTAGTTTTGAAGAAAAATAAAAATGATCCATGGTGTAATTCTCCTTTCTTTAGTCCTTTTTCATGAAAGGAGTGCTTTACACACAACCTGAATAACAAAGACTACCAATGTACACTATGTGTATTACCTCTTGTCTGTACGTGTGCTTTAATGAAAACAAAACTTGACTGAATATACTTCTCATTTCCTCTTCATTATTTCGTTAATGCAGGAGTACAACTTACTGAGCTTTAAACTGAACAGGATGCAATCCTGAAATGAAATTAGTCTCTTGAAATTTGAAAATTAAGGTATCCCTCTTGGGTTTTTTTATGTCATTGAGTCTGGGAAAGGACAGTAGATTTGACTTTTAAAGTATTTCTGTGAAGTATGGCAAGTCCTCAATTTATATTTCAGAAAAATGATGAGCTCTCACTATTCATTGCAGTCGCTGATTTCTTAAATTGAGGGCTTTTTGCCTGGGGTGACCCATTCTCTTTGGAGAAAGACATTTATTTGAGTGTTCTGTAGCTGTTGTGTAGGAGAGCAACCTTACCTAGTGGAAAGAGGAAATGCCCAGGCAGAAAACCAGCTGTAGGGTCACAAGCCCCACAGCTCGTGGCATGACTGGAACACCTTGGACACTGGTTGTCTCCAGAGTTTTGCCTTTATCCTGGTAGCTGCTCTGCTGCTAAGAGCTATTAAAATGCCAGTCCGTGTTGGGATTGTGCCCTGCCTGCCTGCTCAAGGTAACTGCTGCTGCTGCCCTAGGCTTGCGGCCACGTACGCACGCTTGCTTAGGCAGAGCTCCCTCCTCAGCCCCAGTGGACTTCGAGGTAGTTTAAAATTATAGCTTGAATGTGTTGTATAAAATTTACATAGATAAAATGTATAATTGCATGTGCGAGTTGGCTGTTTATATAATCTAGCTCGTGTTCCTACTTCGGCATGTGGATGCCTTGAAAGCAAAACAAAAGCAAAGCGCACACATTCATAGGTAGTAATTTTGCATGGTTCATCCATGGCTTTAAGTACTTAGGGGAGGTGAATATTTGACCTGCTTATTATATTTTACTCTTAATAGCAGGATTTGCCAAAGTAAGTGCACGTGTAGCAGTAGTGGGACGCAAGTCATTTCCGAAGCGGTCCATGGAGCGCTGCCTGCTGCCTCTCTTCAGAGATAAGATGGGGAACAGCTGTTTGGAGAGCAACAAACGCTGCCTCTGCAGCCAGACATTTCATCCTGCATGTGGTCTGGGGCGAGCCTGGGGCTTTCGGGGCTGTGCCCAGCTCTGTGTGGGCAGGGGTGCTCGAGCCAGGGTCTCTGTGCTTGCCTGGCCAGATGCCACCACGGCAGCACTAGACAGTTGTTTCTGTTGGGCCATGTTGCAACCCACCGAGCGGTTCTACCTGGCTTCTCTCCTGCAGGGATGCACCGGAGCCTGGGTGAAACATACCTGAGGCCTCTGTGCTCCTGCAAGGAGCTCTGGGCTTTAGGGCTTACCTGGTAAGGAGTTTTAATCAAAATGTTGTCTCTTTTCATCTAGTTGATGATTTATAGCAAATAGTTAATAACGTGAGAATTCTTCTCTTGGCTCAGAGTGTCTCAGCTGAGTTTGTGATGCAATACCCTGGGGAACTGGGAGTTTAAAATACGCTATTGCTCTCATTATAGCCTTATATCCCATGTATTTTCACGCGGTTCTCAATCTGTGCCTCTCCAGCCCTTCATGCCACACAAAGCTTTCCCTTGGGAAAGTGACCAGAAACAGCCTGGACTCAATGTTGGGGACCTCTGGGGAGTGAAATGGAGAAATGGAAACTGAGTGTAGCATGAACAACTTCTTGATGAAACAGATATTTTGTGGCAAGTCTTTTATGTTATTGTTTCTGTGTATTTTTTTTTTCTCCAAGAATACTTTCCCTCTAATGCTATTGTTGTAGCAAAGCTATTTTAGTGGTAGGAACATGCATTTTAAGTGTAATTCATAGATCTGACTGTGTTTCAGAGGTGTTACGTGGAAATAATTTTGCAAGGAGACACAGAGCAATTGCATGGTAAATGTCTAAAAGTTTAATTCTATGAAAATAGAGGATAACAAACCCATTAAATTGGCAATAATAACTCTTTTAAATGGCCTTTGAAGAGATTGTTTTATAAAAATTAATGAAATAGAATTGATACAGCTGGGATTAAAGTGTCTTTGTTTTTGCATATGCGTTCAGTGTCCATTTTACTTGGTGGAAATCATACATACATACAAGGAAAGAATGTTTCTTGTGCAGTTTATTTCAATAAACTATTGTGTATCAGAATAGCTGTCTGCATTCCATTGCAATTTAGTTTTCAGCAGTTTGTTCTAAGAAAAATAGAAGATGAAATAGCGGAAATATCTAACTTCCATGTATCAGGAAATCATATGTAAAAGTGTTGTTATTGCTGGCTTATCCCAGTCTGCTGTTAGCCCTGAATCCTTGTTAGTGACCTGATGAGACCGGATTTCATCCCTTCTACCTGCTGGGTGGAAATGCATGTCACAGCAGCAAAAGCATCTGCTTCCTCTAGTTCAAAGCTTTGGCAGCGTTGTGTTTGATTTTTAAATTGGTCTTAGAAGTTGTTTGGCAAGCGTGTTCTTAGTCATCTGTACTTTTTATTTTGGGTTTGTATCACTCAGCAACACTTGGTTACATTCTTCCATTAAAAATGCACAGGTTTGCTGTCTTTATAGGTTTGAATGGCTCTGAGTGTGTATGGTTAACGCCTTAACACCTGGGTGGCAATAAGGAATGAAGAAGCTTTTAATTCATAAAACTGGAACGATTGATATGTGCACCTATAGCTCCTCTGCCTTCTAAAAGGAGAAAAAATGAATGGGTGAGTCATGTTGGTGCAGGTGGTGATATCAAAAAATAATAATATCTAGTCAAGAGCAAATATTTAATGTGACTTTCACATGTGTACAACTATATCAGGTGCCTGTCAGCAGGCAGAGCACAGCGAGAGCGGGAAAGATCTGCAGCTGCAGGTTGTTGAGTGTATCTGGTACAAGAGGGACTCTCGTAGTCTCTCCAAGTTGCAGACTCTCTGCAAGCAAAACACTTCATCGTACTGCCGCTGTGGTGGCCATATATGCTCTACCCTTTGAGCTGTTCTTCTGACCTAGTAGGAAGGGTTGCCTTTTCTGCTAAGTCTCTAATAATTTAATTAGACTCTGTTGCATACAGTTCTTGCAGGAAATAATTGGTACAAGGCAGGTTTTTTTCACATTTAAGAGAATGTCCTACGGTTTTGAACTAGCAGAGATGAGCTTAGTAACTTGTGGTTCTTCAAGCAAGAAGAGTTGTGCTGAGGTTGTACTTGAATAGAGCTTCAGTCAAAATTAACTATGCATTGGAGGATACTTATTGTTTTTCCCAGCTAAAACATGCCAGTCCTTTTAGAGAGGTTAGGAGTGGGGATTATACCTAATGCTATTGTTTTTTTTACAGTGCAGTCTGACAAGTAGAGAAATCTTCTGAATTTTGGTGTTTTGTAGATAGAGAGCACAAGACTCTGATTAACCTGACATACTGCAAAAATACTTGCAATACTTCAAAAGATCTGGTTGCTGCTTTCTCTCCCTTGCCCCTTCCCCCTCTGGGGAGAGGAGAGGGAAAAAAACCCCAAACCCTGTAATTAATGGGAGAACTCACTGGCTGTAGATAATGGACTTATTTTTGATTCTGCTTTCATATCATAGAGATGGTTAATCATGGGAAGCTTCATCCTGCTGTGGGATATAAAAAGGACCATTGAACTCTAAAAATGTAATGTCACAGAAAAAGAATGTGTTTGTACCATGTCCTATTAGTTGTGATGTCAGCAGTGTAAAAGCTTCTGTACGTCGCGCGCTCTCATGTTTTAGTTGCAAACCAGACATGGTTCATTAGAGAAATGAGAATATCAAAACAACATTTTAAAATAAATTTGGTAGCATAATATCTGTATGTAAAGTAACTCTAATAGCAGTCTTTATTCTGGCCTCCTTTCTAAAAAAGCAACTATTCCTTCATACACTGGACTCTGTAACTAGGCAGGATTGAAAAATAAAAGTGTAGAAATGGCCAAACTTCAATGAAATGGGAATTCTTTTAAAAAACAAGCTTTGCTGAGAAGGGCATTTTTTTATATCACAGTTTTATAATGGCCCTGAATGTGGCACTGGAATCAATTACTTGTGTAGAAATGTTAGGAAGGACTTTGTATCTGCACCAACCTCTGCTTGAGGCCTTTTAGCCTCTGTACTGGGTTGTCACCCTGGGTCAGGTCTTCTTACCTGATACAATTTGAGTAATTTGGAGCTGCCTGGGCAGGTCCCTCAGGTCCAGGCCTCTGATAGGCATCTCAGATAGTGCTCTGTGGTACCTGGAAATAATCACAGGATCAGAGCCTCTTCAGAACCCTCCATATGAAGGAAATATTATTTTAGCAGGTTTGCCTGTGTGGGGTCAAGTCTGATGAAAGTAAAAGCGCACAAGTATAAATGGTTCAGTTATCTTTGCATTAGTGGAAGTCTGTAAATGCTGAGTAAGTATATGAACACTTTTTCTTAAACAATTATGTCAGTATAGTACAATTCATGAAACAACCAGATAAGTCAATACTTTCCTTATGTGAGCTCTAGGATTCCTTCCCTTCAAGGCCCCTCTCAAGGAATGACTCGGGCAACCAGATTTCTCCCTGACCTGGTGTGGATAGCCCAGCTCCCCAGTTTGCTGCTGCTGGTTTGCTTGGCTCCCAAAGTAAGCTGTCGGAGAAGCTCGGACAGACTAACCCTAGCTCAAGTTGGAAAGCATGAATTGCTGTTTTCCCCTCTATAAAGTAGATTCTCTCTTTCTGTGAACTGGAAAAAAGAAATGAGTGCAATTACAGCTCCTGTAATTCTCTCCGCTTTCGCTGAGTGAATTTTTAAGAATTTCTAGGTGGTAGAATAGCCAGTCAGTAGGAAACAAAGCACCAAAAAGGGTGTTATTTAAGTTGACCCACTGCTAGGTAGGTAACTTACGAGTTAATGTTTCTGAGTTCCAAAGAGAGGATGGTCAACATGGGTTCTGATAAAGTTGATTTATGTCACAGCAGTAAGTTTGGAGACTGAAGAGAGAAAATGAAATGGACACTTTTAATTGTATAGTAATTTCCAACAGATAAGTTAAGAGACTGGGATGATGCAGAGCTGTGGCACAGCTCATGCAGTGGGTTACTTCGAGGAGAGCTATGGAGAGTGTAGGGCAGACAGTGAGTTCCATGTCTTGGTACTTCCACCTTCCTCCTCGTGCCTGGCTCCAGAAGGTAAGACAAGCACATGTGCACACACGCACACAGCGACTGCAGTGACTGAGAACACAAGGGTTCAGACCTCTTGATTCCTTTTGAAGTTAAGCAGCTTGTTTAATTCGATCGAATTGAGAACCATGCTAGAAACAAGAAGTGATGAAACCCAAAGCCTGTTAAAGCCAATGGAATTTTCCCAGGCTTTTGCTAAAGACCTTCTCCACTTAGTAGTCTTATTTGATTTGTAATGTTAAGATTCTGCTGCTGATTCACTTATGGTTTAGAGTGCACTACTCAGGAAGGAACAAAATTATATCTTAGCAGAGAAGCAATTTCCATTTCAGCATCAGAAGAGAACATGTCTGAGAAGAGCCTTTCCTGTAGGGTACGCCAGGGATAAATGCACCCGGGCAGCATTTGCAGGACGAGGCATCTGGAGAGGTTCCCAGCAATGCTTTCATTTCTGGGAAAAGACAAGTTCCGAAAAAATGATCTCGGGCATTTAGTAATGAAAGCTAATTTGACAACAAATGTATTTCCCAAGTGCAATTTTTATCATGGTTGATACAAAAGCTAGGATGTTGTCAGGAAGTGTGAATGCCTGTGAGATAACCTAGAGTTCAAAGACTTATATACAGAGATAGGCCAATATGAGAGAGACCCTAGTGGGCTATAGGGAGGATTTCAGGAGTGTTGTGGTGGTTTTTAGGTTTTTGTTGTTGGTGATTTTTTTTGTTTGTTTGTTTGTTTTGTTTTTTGGAGGGGGGGGCAGGCTGGATCAAATTTTTCTTGGCCATGCAGCAGTATATGGGGAAAATACAGTTCACTAAGAATATTGATATTGGCACGTAGTGTTAGAAGCACTGGCAAGTCTGTCTTCATAATTATACCGTACATCTCCAGGTTTCTCCTCTTACTTCTTCAGAGCTATATATTTTCCAGCTAAATTGGACATCATTTAGTAGCTGAAATAAAGTGAAGCAAGCTTGGCAAGGCATGTTTATGTTGTGATTTATAAATGTACTTAATCATTAATAAATTACTGTCTCACGGAAGAACAATCTTTAATATCTAGAGATGGATTTATTGAAATTAAAGGTTGAATCTCTGTTGTTCTCGTTCTGAAGTTGTAATGATCTAAAATAGGATTTCTTTTTAATGCAAAGTGGAAAATATGTTAATTTTTCACTAACATGACAAATCTGTCCAGCACTTTTTTTAACCCCTCCCTCTTCTAAAATCAAAACTATGACCAGTTTGTTCTGCTTTGTTCTTTGGGGTTCCATGGAAATTCTAAATCTGAAAAAAAAAAAAAACAAAAAAACAAAAACAAACAAACAAAGCCCAGTTGCCTCCTAATCCCAGTTTGCCGTGGTCAGTGTTTGGACATGGAGTTTGTAGACTGCTGTTTTAGGGAGGCCTTCAGGAGGTGCCGCCTCCTGAGTTTCGTCTCTTGTACTTGGGTTTATGCAGCAGAGAGGGGTTGATCTGCGCCCAAGTGAGTGGGCTTAGTGAGTGCTGATCTCTTCGGCCACACTGGGGCACAGATGGAGTGTCTGACCCACTCGAGAATATATTGGTGTGTGTGTGTGTGTGTGTGTGTGTGTGTGTGTGTGTGTGTGTATAAAATGTATGTATGTACTCTCTTCCTCCCTGCTTTTTGTTTCGCACACCTGCAGCAAGGGGCTGCCTCCTCCAGTAGGGGGCAGGGAACACTTGCCTTACCCTGCATATAGGATTAAGGAATATCGATAGAGCAGAAGGGAGACACTGAGATACTGAAAAATGCAGCCCCTACTAATTCTTGCACAAAAATGGGCACCGTTTTGTTAAAACTGTCGTGCAAGTGGCATCTCTACAAACTAAGCACAAAATGTGTCATTTCCTTTGTGCCTGTATCACAGTTACCTCACACAGAACCTTACTACAGAATCCTACCTTACTACAGAAGAGAGACTTAGGAAGTCTAAACCCACCCTTTTCTGTAAGAACCATTATGAAAGGAAGGCTACATCCAGCTTAATTCCACATGCTGCCTGGCTGTGAAAGACGTGGAATTTGAGTATATGTCACTTCACTGAGATGGGCAGATTATCCTCCACCTTCCTCATTTTATGGGAGAATTTAAATTCCACCAACACATCCACCTTTCAAAATCTGTCTTGAATCCCCAGCTACTTGCTGTTTGATGTTGAGAAGTATGCCTAGGTCATGCTGTAATTGCATTCCATGCTTGCCACGTCATGGGTTCCTTTTCTCCTCTGCGGGAAGAGCCGTGGCTTGTGGAGATCCCTCTCTTAAACCTCCACTAACATCTCAGGTAGAATGCAGATTTCCTCTGCATTGCATATGCCTGTGCAGAACAACAACAGGTCTTCAAGTGTCATTAAACTTGAATGTGTGTACATGCATACATATTTATACATTATAACTGTTTTTTAATCACTGCCTCTTTTTGCTGGCTTTTTTTTCTCCTTTTTTTTTTCTTCAGCCTTCCCTTAGGAAGTG
The DNA here is from genome assembly GCA_032353885.1 of Nothura maculosa. Lineage (NCBI taxonomy): Eukaryota > Metazoa > Chordata > Aves > Tinamiformes > Tinamidae > Nothura > Nothura maculosa. The sequence continues at coordinate 1,876,745 of JAUBOD010000589.1, forward strand.
CTTTTGAAGGTATTTTGATTAGTTATGTAATTAGCCACTTACACAGTTAAAAGCAAACTCTCAGGTCACATACTGTATGTTTACTCTTTGGCTTTAGGAGAGTTTCATTCAGAAGAAATTGCCATTGTTTCTTTGCCTTCCCATGGGAAAGCTTTAGTTCTGGAAACCATTCAACAAATGCAAGGTATGCAAAGAAAAGTATAAAGACAGTTCTTGAGTTTGCCACGCTCTTTGTTTGCAGACAGTAGGTGCCAATTACTTTCTCCTGTCTGTATAAAGGCACCAGAGATCTTCTTGTGCTGCTGAGGACAGAGCTTTGATTTCTTGATGACCTATGAAATTGATAAGCTCCCTTATTGGCTGTTTCAGTGTCCTCTCCTTCCTCTGGTCTCCCCTCTTCCTCCTCTGTCCCCTTTTAAAGTGGCACTTAAAAATGGTGTGAGAATCCCCAGCCCACCGTAGCAGACCTTTACTGTTCATTTCAGCCATTCCTTGGGTGGAGGAGGCGAGGAAATAATGTGGCCCTAAAAAGAATCTAAACTGTGGGATTTACACAGCTGCCCCCCCCCCCCCCTTATTCTGGATGGTATCCGGTTATGTTTCAACTACAGGGAACTTTTTAAGATTGGGAATCCACTGGAAAGATTACATTTTTTTTTCTTAATCAGGAATATACAGTTTGTCTGGTTTGCCCACTCACTGTATTCAGTGCTTCAGGAATCATTTTCCCAAATCTCTGTTAATATCACAAGGATGAGCCCATCACCTTTTGACTATGAATTTGACAAAGCTGCACTGGATGCAAAGATGTTAAATATTCCTCAGCTTTAAATAATGCTCTAATGCTGAGATCTGTGGCATCTGCAGGATGAAGTGGTGGTGGCTCACTCTGACTACGTGGAGTGAACAGAGGGGTATGTGACAGAGCCAGCCCTAACCCCTATAGGCAGCCTGAGAACTATGTCATACAAAGGCAGCCTTCGACTCTCTTGACTTTTTAACACCTCAGAAATGAGGTTTCAGTGTTTATCACGGGGTAATCTAGTGGTGTGGGTGGAATGTTCCCTGTGAAGACCATAGCCCAAAGGGCTGTTGTTTGCAGCTGGGACTGCAGTGGTTGCAGGTCCTGGGCATGAGCCTGAGAGCCCCCAGGTGCGTTTGGCCGCCTGCGTTAGCGGGTGGCCGGTGCGGGGCGTCGCGTGCGCGGCCGGGGCCTCGCTGGAGCCTGGGCGAGACGTCTGCAGCGAGCCCCGAGCCGGGCAGGGCCCTCTGCCTCACCCAGCTGGGAGGAAACCAGGTCCTGCATGGGGGGTCAGCTGTGCAGCAGGGCTCTAATGGGGCCGAAGGGATTAATGGGGCTCCTGAGATACATTATTTCAATTGAAGTGAATGTGCAAATGCTGCGGTTTGCTTTAGTTCTGGGGTGAATTTCTCAATTATTTAATCTCATGTTGTTATAGTGATAAGGTACTTCCTAGAGAAAATTCTGAACATACCTCCTTGAAGATAATTCTAGAGTACTTAAACCATGCAGATATGCACTTCTTGCACTTCTTGTCTGAACATAGTAGGTTTTCCTTGTGTGTGTGTGTGGTTTTTTTCTTTTTCTTTTTCTTTTTTTTTTTTTTTTTTAAAGAATGTGCATATTAGGTAGAAGATGGGTTGAGGGCTGCTGAGGGTTGATAGGCAACTGCATCTCCTGTGATTTAAAAAAAAAAAGCCAAAAAAACCCAAAAAAACCCTAAAATGCACTGTAAATGTAATTCAATGCAAATGAAAGTAAACCTTTACAGGTAAGAGTACCAGTTCTGATGTGAGCACTTCCAACCTGCACAATGAAGATCTGGCTGTGAGAAACGGCTATGAGGACACACTAGGGCACTAGTGTTACATTAAGACTTTAAAAAGTACATCAAAAACTCATCTTTTTGCTGGGCTGTCTGCATTCATAGGAGGAAAATTTTCTTTCTGGGTGACCACAGTTCATGTATTTTGTTATTAGAGTTACTGGAACTGAGTGAAATAATCAAGTGGTGACTTATGAATAAATTAATATTTTGCACCTAACTTAACACGAAGAAAGCACGCTTTTCATGCACAGTCTGTCCTTAGGTCATTCTTTGCTGTATTTTAAATTAATAGCACTCAAAAATAG
>JAUBOD010000589.1:1878999-1915896 GCA_032353885.1 Nothura maculosa
TCCAGAGCTGAAGCCTCTGGTGCAGCCTGCTCCTGTGCCTGGCCCTTATCTCTGTGACAGGAGGAACTGCTAGCCCGGGAGGAAAATAAAGCTGAAGTCTAATGAAGGTGTGGGTGTTTGTATATATAAAGGAGGGACGCCGTATCAAATGATCCTGAGGGAAAGCTAAGCATTCCCAGGCAGAGGTGTGGTGGGAATTGAGATAAAGGCTTGTACATAGCCTGAGGGGAAGGAAAGCTCAGGGTAAAATCTAGTCTACTTAAATATATGACAATCTTGTAGCTTCTCATATTGTAGCTGACTCCTGACTCGGGACTGAGATTTGGAATTACCAGTGATGTGCCCTGCGTGGAGGCTGCATCACAGTGTGAATGTGGTCACAGCATTCTCAAGGACCTGCTGGCTGTGCCCATTTCCTTAGGAGTCTGTGGATGCTGGTCTTTCCCCAGCTTGGTGTGCGTTTCAAGGACTGCCTGGGAAATGGGATGTGCTACCTGGAAAGTCCCTGCTTTGGGTTTTGCTTGCTGTGCATTGACCTTCCTGTATGAGAGCCTGTGCCTAAGGAGAGAGGGAATGGAAAATGGGGAGTTCCTGTGATTGTCGGATCTACACATAGACCAAGGATGTTCAGTTATCCTGAACAGAATAGGCTTAGTCTTCTCTTACTCTCCCTTTTAGTCTTACAGAATGCTTTGCTTTAACAGTGATGTAAACAAACAATATATCCATGAAACATCTAGATACTGAGAATCACATTGTAATGTAGTTTAGGAGGTTGAACTATAGCTGTTTTTCCTGCCTCATTAAACTAGTTGTTTCCAATCCTCACAGGATTGTATTATCTGTAGGTGGAGCAGGGGCAGATGTAGTATCTGAAATGAGTTTTTGGCTATTGCCTTTGCTTTGCTGTGAAATATAGGAACTGCTCACACAGATCCGACCAGAGTTCTTCTAATCAGCAGCTTATCATCAAATCCCCAAATGTTGGCTGCTCTGAGGTGCAGTAGAAGTTTATGAATGGAGCGGTGTAAGGAATCTGTTTTTTGAGTTTGAGCAATGATGTGAAGCTACTGAACTGGAATTGCAATAATCCAGAGTGTGCATTGAGTTTCCTGGTCTGATTAAGACTGAGAGATTCATTGTATTAAGTTGTACAAAGTTTAGGCCAACTACTTCTTTTTTTTTTTCTTATCTCTAATATAGTGGAAAAGGTTCAGCAATCTGTTTGCCTAACAACAAGAAAAAGGTAAATGAAATCAAATACTAATGATCAGTGTTTAAGAAATGTTTTTGGCAAGTGGAGGGTTATGGTCCAATCTCTTGAATCAAGCAAAGAGGGGAAAGTGAGTTTGATCTGCAGCAGTGCAGGTGAGCACCAGGAAGGGGTGGTTTGGGAGTACACTTAATCTTTCATCTTATAACTCGATCTTTCCTCTTATTTGTTTCGTTCTGTATTTTAAAAAAATCATGGAAAGAGCATGCATTTTTGAGCAAGAATCTAGGCATTTTCTTAGCATGTTCATCAGGGAGTTCTAAGTTAGTGTCCCAAGTGCAGTCACTTTCCTTGCAAAGATTAAACAGAATTAGAAGCAAAATTCGCCAGCCTTGGGTTTGCCCCAGGGCTGAAGGCAAGTACATTAGGGACTAGCAGAGCCCAAGGTGGAAGAGCAGGAGCCTTCTGGGACAGGAATCCCCTACCATTCGGATCCCTTTGGGGGAAGGATGGAAATGCAGGCGGGTTCCCTTAGGTGGGAGAGAGTGTTTGCCCCCAGAACTGCTGACTGCACCAAGCAGATCTGCTGTTCAGCAGGTTTGACAGTGAAATCCTTGCTTGCCATTACAATAGGCTGAAAATAAGTGGGATTTTTGTTCCTTTGTTTTTTTTTGTGTGGAACCTGGTATTTGTAACAAAAACTTGGGTCTTTGTTTAACCAGAAGAAAATTACAAATGAAAATTTTCTCAGAATAAAAAACATTTTATTAGGTCACTAACCATACCAAAAGCAATATTCCATGAAACTCCATTCATTATACCAATATGCTGTAAAAATCCAGCTTTTTAAAAATTCCAGATTTTTTAAATAGAAGAAAACTTTTCCTATTATCTCCTGGAAATGGCCTTGATGCCTGATTTTGAATTTATGGCCTTGTAGACTTTGGTTTTAATCTATTCGAAAAGCACCACCCTTTATTTAACGTGCTGACATTGAAATGCCTAAATTCTGCTACATGCAAATGGGGATGTGGAGTCAGAGCAACCTAGTGCAGCATCCCAGCTCCAACAGCACAAGTGTAGGGAAGAGAACAAGGTCATGGCAAGTGTCAAAGTGATAGTGCCTTGAGTATCCTCCTGAACCAGAGGGAGAAGCATTATTTGAATTTGCTTTTCACAAAGGTGCCCTCATTTTGGAGTATTTGTAAGCCCTCACCTTGTATAATATAAGGAATTGCTCAGCTTAAAGGCAGTGCATGAAGAAATAGCTTGCAGGTCACTTGCAGGTTTCTTTTATTGTTCTTAGTCTTCTATTGACAACTACAGGGAACGATCATTTCCTCTTCACCTTTCCTATGTCAGTCATGATTTTAAAACCTTAACCACATGTTCCTCTTAATTAACTCATTTCCAGGCTGAGCGCTTGTAGGCTGTTTTGCTGCTCATTGTGTTGAAGCTGTTCCACACCCTTGATCATTCCTGCCACTTAATCTTTATTTTCTAAGATGGAGAAATCGTGATAGCAGCCACATTTGAGATGTGGCACTCTGTGGACTGTCTGGCTGGAGGCTTTTAGGAGAGACTGAAGCTTCTTTCCTCATGTCTGCTGTCTGCTTTGTGGCTATCACAGCAGAGGCTCAGTGCCTGCATTATGGCTCATGTGCTGTGATGAATCCATTGCCATATGGAGAGTGTTGAGTAGGTTCTTCCTACTGTTTACCCTAAATAACCTCATTCATCTCTGTTTCCTACTCCCGTTTCCTCTGCTAATTAATGATGCACACGCATGTGCTTGGCAAGGCTACCTGCAAGAAGCCCTTATGCCACTGTGAACTCTGCATTTCCCGTGCAGAGGTGTTTACCTAGAAACTAAAACAAACATGGGACTAACCTGTCATGGATCAAACACTGTGCTAACTTTCCCTTCCTATATTCCTTTTGGTATGTTTACTCTGCCTGAGAATTCTCTAGAGCAGACATCCAGCCTCTTCTAGCCCCACAGCCACCAAATAATCAAATAAAATTTAAACTGAAAGGGTAACTGAAATGGGCAAATGTAGTTCTGATGCAAAATGCTAAATAAAAATTCATCTTGTAACTGAAAATGATGAATGGGCATCATTTGAGATCCACATGCTCTGCTTACCAGCCTTGGTGTCAGTTTTTGCACTTCTTAAGCTGGTATGAGTGCTGCGAGCAGCTGACCCATCAGTCGTCATCACCTTGGTGGTTCTGCTCAGACTGGTGTTTAAAGCTGCTTTTACCCATAATGTGAATGATTGCTGATAGAAAGCAGCCTAGACACAGCCTTACCTTAGATAACTTGTTGAATATCTAGGCCTACCACTAAGACCTTGCCCATGTAAATCTTGTGGTGAAAAATTATTTCTTGATGACATATCTGGTAATTGCTCTTCTTGCAAACTGTCTGGGACTTTGCATATGACACGTTGCCCCTTGCAGGAAGCTGGCTCGCAAGCAGCTTCATTGCTCGCGTGAACTTAATGTGCCTTGAAGAAGCAATTCTGCCGTGCAATTGCTTTCTGTTAGTCACTCATTTGCTTTGCAAGTCTTTTTTTTTTTTTTTTGCTTTGCCTTATCTTTTCCTGAAATAATAGGCAACATGCTTATAATGATTATTATTATTATTATTTTTATTCAAAAATTTAATTTAAATTTTAAATTTAAAACTCCAAGTTATTCCTTTGCTTTAATGGAAGCTACTCTTTCTTTCTTCACTGACTTGGTTGGGAATTTGTTATAAGAAATGATTCAAACTGATGTAGTAGTCATCATTAGACCTCAGTGCTCTTCAAAATTTGAGACAAAAGGCATTTAGACATTAATGAATTCTCACAATACTTTTTTAGGAGAAAAGTTATGTAAATTTTTGAAGATTACACAGGACATCTCTGGAACAGACTAGGAATAGAAGCCAAGTTGTCTGATGCCTATTTCTGGGTGGTAGCCACGAGATCTTCTTTCTCCCAGCTTTGTTAATGTAGAGAATTGAGAAGAATGAAATAGTTTGTATTTCAAATATTTTTTTCATTAGATAAGTAATACTAATTACGTGATGCAAATAAACAGAGTAGAGAATAACCAATGGCAATGTGTGAAATGAAAAATGAGAACATGTGACAACGTTGCAATGTGTTTTAGCAACCTTGTTCTGAGTCAGTGTACTTGTGGGGCTCTTCTGCAGGAGCTAGCAGGGTCTGTCGTTTTATCAAATACTCCGGTGATTATGCAATGTGCAGAGCACAGTTGCAACTTTAAGCAGGGATTTCACCTCTTGTCCTTATTTCTGTGCCACCAGCAGACCAGTGTGACTAAAACTGCGTAGCGTAGGCTGTGTGCAGTCTCCAGAGAGCTGCCTAAGGAGGGCAGGAACCTGCCTCTCGTGTTTTCTTTCTGTCAAGTTTTTAACAACAAAAATATTCTGAAGTAATTTTATTGCCCCCTTTATTTTTTTTTCTTTTGGAAATGCAATGGTGTGAAGAATGATAATAGTTGTCCCTTTCCTTGTCTGAAAAATGCTTGTGTGTTGCAAGGATCTTCTGCTTTCTTGCCTCAGCTCGGAGTTCCTTGACAAAGGCGAAACTCATCTTGGCATGAGGGCGTTTAGAACATGGCAAATCTGATGCTGAGATCTGCGTCCAGGTGACATCACTTTGGACATCTTTCCTCTTCAGCATGTAGCATCTTGGCCTATTTGACCCAAGACTAATGCTCTATGGGGAAGGAGATTGCAGAGGTGAAATCTCAAGGTACTTCAGCATCCTGCTCTTTCCAGTGGGTGGGTTGGGTGGCTGCCATGAGGTTATTGCCAGTCCCTAGCTTAGTCTCTGACACCACATAGATTTCAGCTGTTCTTTTCAGAGGACCAGCTTGTTTTGCAGTGGCGCTGAGAATAACATCAGCCCCTGCTCTTGGTTTGTAAACCCTAGTGCATTTATGCCCCAAATCATTTTGTGTTGTCTGAATTTGTACTTTGGCTTTTCCTAGAAGTCCATGACTAGTCCTACCACTTAGCATCCTGAGCTATACTAAATTTTTAACAAATCCAGTAGACAAGAATGGCTCCTTCAGAGCTGTTGTGAGCCATCAGGTAAGTACATACACTGGAATGTGCACTAAGGTCAAAAAACGTTATTTACTGAGAGATGCTGCTCCAGTGTGCTAGGCAGCTGTGGATCTGGGCCTTTTAACAGCTGATTTTTCATTCTTTCACACTGAAAAGGCTGTATCAACTGTGAGAAAGCTGCCATGAATGTTTATTGGAAAAATACACGCATTTTCAAAGCTAACATATGTGCCAAACTGCTAAACTGTATGCTGTCATTAATATACATTTATATAGCGCCATAATGCCACATGTAACAACCTCTGGATCCAGACTCCTAATAAGCCAGTATATGAGTGTAGTCTTATGTAATGCTGGCTTTGTTTTGTGGGTAATTGCACAGATGGGTTGTTGCTGCTCACTCCCGAGCAGTGTCGGCAGCAGAGCAGCGCCGGGGCCCTGCGTTAACTCCTCAGCGCGGCCGAGGCCTTAGGAGAGAGCAGAAACAATATAAATACATAGCATACATAATGTAAGCAGTGGGTTTGCTGGCCATTAACCCCTTCGTCTCCTCGTGCTTGGTAGCAGTGTGCTCCTACCCTTGTTTTACAGCTAGGGAGTCTGGTATTGACAGGTTAGATGACTTGGGCAAGATGAGCCATGGAACGGGATACACATTCTTTTCTCAAAATGAAACTTTAAGGATTTTCTGTACATTTAATCTCACCTCTTCCTTTTTGAAAAAAATAAGTATACAAGCAGTCAGGCAGCAATAACCCAAACGGTCTGTTCACATTGCCGAGCAGGGGCTTACTAAAGGCTTTCTGAACTCATCTGGAACTCAGCAAGTGTGTGGGCCAGGGTGCTTTAGTGTGACCTCTGAAACTGGATGAGTTAACTTCTTCAAAATACAGTTTTCCAGACCAGATCTGTGATTCTGTGATCTGTGGTGATGCTCTCGAACTGAGAAGACCCATATTAAAATGTGGGCCCCATAAACCTTCTTGCTCTTTGATTTTCCTGCCCTTTCACCTGCCAACCCTCTGATTTCCTCCCCAAGTAGAGGCGAAGCTGGCCCCTTGTTTGCGAAGTTGCAGCCTACAGCTGAACTTTACAGCCATGGAGAGGGTGGGGGCGAGGGGCTGCAGCAAGCATTTCTGACACAGCTTTTTCCATAGCAGTGCCAACAGCGCAGCTCTGTTAAATTATATAGCACTAAGCCCAGAGGGTTGTTAAAATGGTATGAAAATTCCTCTCTTATATAGTTATCTTTATAACTTAGTCTGATCTTTAGAGGTGCGGAACGTTGGCTTTCATTTACGTGCCAACCATATACTGCAATAATGATAGTGCAACCCTCATAAAACCCAATTGCTCCGTGCGTGTACAGATCAGCTAAAGCTCTGCAGATAGGATTGTGTTTATAGCCCCATTGTCAAAGGGAAAACCTGTGATATTTGGAGTAAAACCTGAGGCTGCTGGTGTTGTTATGCGCTATGTTGCAAGTGTCATTACAAGCTGGCAATTTATGTTTTGCAGGCCAACTGAGCAGCCTTGCTGGGGCAGTTGGAACGACAATGCATTTTTTCATATAGGAGGAAGCAGCAAAATAATAGAGTGAAATTAACCAATCCAAATCACGGTAAATAAAAGTCTCTCTCTCTCTCTCAGCTTTTAAGACTCAAGAGGCAGCTGGCACTCTCAGGCTTTGTTGTAGCGAGGCAAGAGAACAGCAAACTGCATGCAGTATAGTCAGTCTCATTGAAACTAATGGCATGAATGATCTCACGCCATTGTAATAAGACGGAGATTTACTGTGCTTAGGAGAGAACCCATATTATGGAGCAGAGCATCGATCTCCTTCCACGTTTTGTTCACATGGGCGACAACCGCGGTATTCACCGCTCTGCGGTCGCATTCAGGCCCGTAGCGTCCGAGTCGCGATGCCGTCCACGTCCCCTGCCCTTCCCAGCTGTGCAGAGCACCTAGGCAGTAACAGCTTGTCGGCGCTTTACAGCCAACAGAACAGGTTTATTAGCCTCTCTTGCTTGTCCAGGTTACCGTTTAGGCTTGTGCTTTATGGACGCTCTTCACAACAACCTTTGATTCCTACACTGGTGCATTCACCGCTATAAGGTTGTCTCTCCCTCTCTCCTTGCTTTCTGTGTAAGGGATTCAGCAGGCAGAGAGACAGTGACTGCGCTGTCACTGGGGCATTTTTGGTCTGAGTATGAAATTTCTGTGAACATTCTGCTTCCAAAATCCCTGTGCCCATTTTCTGATGCAAGAAGAATGCATGTGAAAACATTGAAAATAAACTAAAATAAATTAAGATAAGCAAAGCAAGAAGGTGTTCAGGGCAGTACGGATGCTTTGTTCTGGGCCTCTCAGTATTTACTTATTAATGCTGCCTGGGAGATTTTTTTTTCTTTTTGTTTTTGCTCTGTAGCAGTACTATAGCAAAAACTAATGGAAAGATTGGAGCTCTTTTGAAAGAAGAATGCTGGCAAATGTTTTTCTCTAGGTTTAGTATTGGAGAGAGGCAAAATAACTTTGAAAAGTAGTTGAAAGTGCAAGATAGGCCACATACAGAATAGATTTGCTCGTTAATTCCCTGATAATCTGCACTGCACTACGTCTGTACAGATGATGCTCCAAAACCTGAGGTACCTCTTGGTACACGAGGAATTGTGGAAGATTCAGAGTCTTCCCCACCAACTTATCGCTTTCAGTGCAGCCCAAGGGCCTGACCGGGAAGCGTGTGGACCCTGTCGTTCCCGACTAGCCTGCTGGCCTCTTGGGATATCTGCGGCAGATGTGTAGAGCTCCTGGGACAGGAAGGCTTGACATCCTTGAAAACCATGGGCTCTCCTACTTGGGTTGTAAAGTAAGATCTTGATTATAGGAATGAGAAACTCTGTTTTAAACTGATACTCTGTGGGGAGCTGTGTAGTGATTTCAGCATAAGAAATGGGACAGGCTGGTGAGTTTGTTACCTGGGGGGGCGTGGGGAAGAAAAGAGGAGTTTGGGTGGTTTGAATTACTGGCAGCACAGTTTCATAATCTGCAAACCCTTGAGGATACAATGGAGTTGTAAGTGGAGGCAGGGAAAAAGAATTTCCAGTCCCAGGAAATGAAGGCTGATTATGCAATGACCTTATCAAATCATTTAGAGAGGGAAAAAAATTCCTGGAGAAATCGGCTCTAGGCCCATAAAGTGCCTCATGCTGCCCTTCAGCTCTGCAGCAAAGCCGTGGTTTTGGAGCTCAACAGGTTAAGAATGTCATTTTCAAGGGGGAAGCTTCATGCCTGTCCTTCGTGACTGAGGAAATATGTGGGAGCACAAGCTGCCACAAAAGAAGCTAATTCCTGTCTGTTGTATGGCTCAGTTTTAAGATGTGGTCTTATGGTTGTGCCTGTACCTGAATATAGATTTATCGTCTGGGAAAAGGACCAATTTGAAGATTTAGCTGTAAATATATGTATTGGTTTTCCTTTTTCTAAGGCTGGACATGTGCAAGAAAATCAAAGTTGATTTTTCCAAACAAAGCTACATTATGCGCAGTCAGCTGAGAGGTGACATGCAGGACACATGTGGTCTTCAATTCACAACAGGCTTCAGAATCCGATCCGAGTCTTTCATCTTTCTTTAGTCTCAGTAGTTCTCTTATTTTTAGATATACACACACATCTATATGTATACATATAGGTATATATGTGTATCTAACATAGCATGATGTATATAGCACGGAACAACTGTTAGAGTTGTTGTATAGCACAGGAAACTGTTAGAGCAGAGTGTTTCAAACCTTTGGTGCTTTGAATTTCTAATTCTAATCCGAGTTTAGTATAAGAGTTGTAATCAGTTAACAGTTTGTTCCTAATTACAGAGTTATTGCCCCCTGTTGTGCAGACATTTTCTGTGATTCTGTGTTTTCCCGTTGCCGCACCTGCAAATTGTTAAAAAATAGGACTGGAAGAAACCTCAAAAGATCTTCTAATCCATCCCTCTTCCCCAAGGCAGGATCAATTATACCTACATCATTTCTGGCACATACTTGTCTTATTTGCTTTTGAAATCTTCCAGTGATGGTTATTCCACTGCTTTTTTTCCAGAGCATTACATTAAGCCTTTAAACTAAACTGTAGACTTCTTGGGTGTCTAACTTAATTTTGAAGCAGCACTGCAAAGTGTTGCATTTAAATGTGTTACAGAATAGGACTTAAATCGGGCATGAATTGCCTTTCACCTTTGGGCATATAACTCAAGCTCATCTTTACATAGGAATCTGCACAGGACTGAAATTCAACCTTAATGAACTCTGCTATCGTGAATCTTTCACAGATTTTCCTATCCGTTTAAACATGACAGTTCTTGCCATTTCATTACAGAAATTAGTTTAATTATAGATTGATGCCAAACGTATGACGAAACAAAATATGCATTCAGAAAATTTAAATACAAATTCTTACCCACTCAATGCATACAAACAGATTTCACTTAGATAAATGAGTGTTTATGGGATCTGCCAATTTTATAATTCTAGTATTGCTGAGAAAACTAGCCTACTTGTATGCTGATAGGGGAGTATTTTGCATCTGTATTGAGCTTTTGTATATATTTCATTCATTTGTATTTTTTTAAATCAAAAATATTCTATAGCTCCTGCAATTAGAATATACCTTAGTAGTCCTCATATGATCCTTCTGGTGTTGAGGCTCTGGGATGCAGATAGAATAATCTTTTCATTTCTGAGAATGCAGCGAATTTGTTAGTGAGACATAATTGTAAAGCATCAGAAATCTGTCATGTTTTGAAGGCCAAGTTCCCAGGTATTTTGATGCTGAGCAGTTAGCAGGGAAAGAAATTGCGTATTCTCTGAAATCTCAGGCTTGGTAAGAGCTGAACAGAATTGATGATTTTGTTCATGGCTTACTTTTATCACGATACCTCTGAAGAGGTGCTGATATATACAAGATTTGCATGTAGAGTTATTTTTTCCTCAGCTCAAGCAGTGATCCTGTGCTGGGAGTTCCTGGATGGGCAGCAACGAGGCAACATGAGCTTGGGAGGCTGCACACACCATCAGCACCTGGTATATTTTTGATTTGTGAACCAGAACAAGCTCCATGGGCTACTTGGTGAGGATGCACCTGCAAAGCATGACCTAAGCTGTTGATCGATGATGATACAGTCCTCTTGGTGCTTAAGATCACTTCACGCTGACCTTATTATATTGCAGCTATGTTTGCAGAGGAGTAGGAAGAAGAGATTTCACCAGGATATAAAATGCATTTGATGTGCTAAAGAGTGAAAAACACTACTCACAAAGGGTGCTGACATATCTTATCTCAGTTGTCAGAAGTGGCTTGTGAAATACAGTGAGATGAAACCCATGCTCTACATATGGACAGTTCAGGCATTTCTTGAATTTGTTCTGGCTTCGTTAGGTTGCAGACCCTAAAAGGTATTTGTAGTGGTGAATGTAAATAGGTTCTTCTTCCCTTTCATTCAGCTTTTTTTACCTTGGTATTTCTTTCTTCTTTATCTCTCTGTTCTGCTATGCTACCTTTTCTTACCTTTTCATACCTTTAATAGTGGTATGTTAACAGAGAAGTGGAACAATAACTTGTAACACTATCACTTTGTTGTTAAAGCTGGGGAATAGCTGAGCACAAAAGACATGATACCCTTTTCCAAACAGTCTGAAGATGAGCGAAAGGCAGTCAAAAGGACAGTGGATTGAAGTTAAGCAACGCTTAAACTGCCAGGCACGTGCTAGGAGGTGCCTAAGTGTAAAGCTGGAGTTAAACCGGTGCCAGTTGATGGGCTTCTTGCCCGGCATCCAGGAGGGCCATGCCCACAGCTCTGGAGCGGAGCGCGGATCCAAAGGCGGCTTCGCGAGGAGGTGCGGGAGCCCTTGTGTGACAAGCGGGCGGTGCAGCCGGTGCCACTCGTGCAGGAAACGCTCCCTTATGTCCATGGCTCGGTTAAAAACTGCTCTGCTTGCGTAGCTTGTTCTCCACGGGCAGTTTGTTCTGCATAGGTAGTTCTTGCTGTAGCCTTTAAGGTGTGAGATACTGAACTCCCTGAATGTGGTAACACGGCATCGACAAGGAGCTTGCTCTCCAGTGTGCGCTCGGGACAAAGGAAGTGTGGTTTGTGTTGAAGATAGAGTCCAACTTTCATAATAAAGTGAGTTGTGAATGATGAATGAAAGCACTCACTGAGCTGAACGTGCGCACGCCAGATTGAGCAATGTTGATCTTTGTGCAACAATCAGCTGAGCAAGAGAAAGCAGGGACGGAGTTTTCAACTGTCTCAGCCTGACCTTCATTTTGTACTTTTTTTAACTGCAAGTTAACACATCCACTTATTAGGAAAGTGGCTGCTGAAATATCTGCCTGCTGCTTCCTTGGTGGTGCAAGGAGAGAGAGATGCATGTTGCACCCGGGGGAAGGAAGGGTGGTCTGTGGCACAACAAGCTGCAGAGGCCTTGCATACGAATTGTTATGCAGCTGTTCAGAGGGTTAACTTAGAGGGAAAGTTGCCGTACTCCAGCCTGACTTCAAGCTACTTCTCCTTATTCATATGCTCTCCTCAATATTTTTCAACAAATATTTTCAACAAACATATTTTTCAACCCCTGTCTTTTTAGTCGATTATTTACTGTGAAGAAATACCTCGATATGAATTTCAATTGAATCAGATTTTAATTTACAAGGCATGTTGGAAGCAGATTTTCGAATAGCATAGCAACACAAAGGTAATTCAGAGGCGTGTGTTTAAAATAAGGGCCTAGTTTATAGGAAAATCCGGAATGTGGGCTGAAGTGTGTTCCAGAATTCCACCCTCTTGTCCTGGCTACACAAACAATATGACCGAGGCCTGCCAACAGTTGTCATGTTTAAATAGAGAGAGAGGGAGGGAGGGAAGGAAAGTGGCGAGAATTCCCTCGGTGCCCTAATCCCCCAGCCTTGCTGCTTAGCACTTTGGAGAGGAAGGCGGATACAGGATGCAAGAATAAGACATAGCACACTCCAGCTCTTCCCTCCAATAAACACTGCTTAGAACGCCCTCTAATCTGGGAGAATAAACATTTTCAAGGATTTTCTGAACATTTGATCTCAGTGACTAAAGCAGCTCACTTTTTAGCCCTCTCTTGCTTTTCTGCTGCAGAGTCAGCATTGCACATCCTGCACTCGAGGCCGTGGCTTGAGAAGCTAATCCTGGGTTCCTTACTCATGAGAAATCTGATAGATTTGATGGGATTTTGGCTTTAGTAAAGACTACTAGGCTTGGCCTTGCCTCTGCTGCTCAGCTGCTGATTCTGGAAAGCTGAAGTCCCTCTCACCTAGGCAGGGACCCTTGCTTAATGCAGTGCTAGGGCTAAGCCTGCGTTAAGTTCCTCACAGGGCAGTTTGAGCTGATGGCCCTTTGTAACTAGCCAGTCAAGCTGGATACCTAGTGGGCTGGCACAGAAATGTCTGTCCCTCACGGAGGCTGGCGGCTCTCCCTGCTCTGAGGTGACCCATCCCGTATGAACCGTGTGCCTCCTTCCTGCCTGACTGGGAAGCAATGGGTTTGTGAGCCGCTCTACAAGCCCTTGGTAGAGCGAGTGGCTGCCCTCACATTCTCTTTGTGGATTCTGCCAGTGAACGGCTGCTATTGATGCAGAGTCTTTCTTGACAAGGAGCTTAGAGCTTTGAATTCCTGTATGGAGAGGCAGAGCTTGCTCTGTGTATGTGCCTCTCTACTACGTGTGGCTTCAGTCTTGCCCGGGGCTCTGGGGTGTTGCTGTATGCTAAATATTCACCTTTCTGCTTTGCGATGAAAGTGCAGGCAATTGTGTGGAAATCTGCCCTTGTACTGGCTTTTCCTCCCCACTGATGGTTTGAAGAGATCTTTTTACCTTCACTTTACTGTTTATGAGCTAAGGTAGTATCCAGCCTCCCAAAAGCTCTCGCTGGACTTGAGCAACTGATGCTGTAGCTCACGTGTGATCTTGAGCAAAGGGCTGTCAGTTGCTGAGTGCACGAGAGCTGTTAATCTCCAGGCCAGCTTTTTCCAAGAGCTGAGCACTCAGCAGTTGTTGTCGACTTCCAGTTCAGCTCCTAGAGGAAATGCCAAAATAATCAAAAGTCCTGCTGGAGGCTTAGTGCTTCAGGAAATCTAGTCATTTGATTCAAAGATACATGTGGGCGACTGAGTTCTTCACAAAACTTGGCCCCTAACAGCTACAGTTAAGACTGGCTTGTCCTCCTTGCACAACCAGCATATTAGCAATCTTAAAAGGCTCTGCTTTAGTGTTTTTCACATTTCTAAAAAGCCGTGTTTGAGATGCAAGCCTTGGAATGTATTTCTTTCTCATTTTGCTTTCGAGGAGGCCAAGGTCTCCTGTTTATGAGCACTTATTTCTGAACTTCCCGGCCACCCCTATCGGTTTGCTTGCCTCTTGCCCTGTAGGAAGAGGTCACTGTTCCTTCTGTCCCATCACTCCTTGCCCTCTCTAGCTATCAAGGAGGGTTTTCTTTTTTTTTTTCTCCTTGTCTTTTCTCTTTCCTTTCCCCTTGTGCAGTATCACCAACTAGTTTCCAAATGGAAGCCATTAAGAGTTTGCACAAATATCATATGGGAACAACTTTAGACTGTCAAATGCAAGGCTCCAGAACCCATTAACAACATTTTGAACTAGTCAACACCCCCCCAAAATAACTTTGAAGTCTTTTCCTGGACAATTGATTATGTTGTAGTCCTCTCCTTTTAAAACTGAAGTGTGGAGCAAGTTTTGCACGGCTGCTGCCATAAGTGCTTGAAAATTAATTGCAATGCATGCCTCGTTCTATCTGTAATATTTTTATAAATAGTGTCCTGAAGGATCAGGATTTTTTTCTCTTGGTTCTACCTTTGTAACTAGAGCAAATCCGATGAAATCCTGGAATTGTAACCACTAGTAGGCTCTTGCTTGTGTTTGCTTTGAAGATGTTTGCTTTTGTTTGCTTTGGGAAACGTGAACATTCCGAGTGATCAAACCCACAGCTATTTGTTAGGAAGAGTCTTTGTTTTGCCTGTTCTCATTTGTGGAAGCATGAAGTGCTTGCACAAAAATGATCTCTAAGAAAGAACTATGAAAGCTGTGAGTGATGCTGAGAAAGGAGAACAAGTTGAACTTGTTCTTAAGAGCCCTGTTCTTCTGGGAACTTAGGACCATTTCGTAACATACAGTAATATATATGGCAACATACGTGCCAGCGTGTTACCTACCTGCCACAGCAGAATGGAAGGGTCTTCATCTCCTTCTTTTCCTTTTAACTCTTATATTCCAATAAGCAGTTGTCTCTTTTGGGAGTGGGGAGAGCGGGATTTGTATGGATTATATTGGCTTGCCATTTTGTTGGCAGGAGAATTTCTTCCTATATTTAATCTTCCGTAAAAGTGCTCGGATTGTTATATTGGGCATGCTTGTTACTCGTTTTGAATGCAGAGGAAGGGGCAGCTGCTTTAACAGTTGTCTTTTCTGTTACAGTCTCATCGTGGGACCTATAAAAATATGTATGTCTATTTCTCTGTGTGCATAATTTTATAATCATGAATGAGCTTTGTGTGCACTGAGTCCTGGGAAAACTATGCAGCTTGCTGTTGTCAGGAGTGTGTGTGTGTGTGTGTGTGTGTGTGTGTGTTTGTGTGTGTGTGTGTGTGTGTGTGTACACGTGCACAGACACATGGGCGTCTGCAGAGCACCGTGCAAATACACAGTGCTGCCTCCTACATACTTAGTACATCCTTTAGGTGGTGCCATTGTGTTTTTTTAAGATAAGGCTGCTGCCTGAGGAAGGCGCAGGCCGGGGTAACAGAAAGGATGCTGCACACAAAACATCCGTACACCCCGAGTGACTCGGAAACATCTGAGCGTGCCGAGCCATCTCCCCGTACAGGATGTAATGCTGCGAGAGTAAATATAGCCCGGCTGGGGTCAGCAGTGAAGAAAGCAAATGCCGGAGGAAGGAGCGTCCCCCCGAACAGGCGGGAGCCTCCTTGGGCGAGAGCCCTCTGCGTGCGGCTTGGCCTCCAGCCATGGGTGTCAGTGAGGACGAGGACGAGCGGTGCCCGGCGCGGGCGCGAGCCAGGCCGGCTGCCGCGGAGCTGCGAGGCTGCCCGCAATGAGGCATTTGGATGTGTGCTGGGGCTCCTGCTTGCTGATGAATCATGAGGAATCTCAGAAATATGCATGGAGACATTCCTAGGGTGGGTCTCAAAGCAAAAGTGAAATGTAGTTTGTCCGCATCTTGGACAACTTGTTGCTGAGTGTGTAGGCAGCATTGCTTCATAGCAGGGCAAGAGGGAAATCAGGAGGCTGGCGCCTGCTTTTATATCCGTGGTTGGCCACTTGCTCCCAGTCCTTTTGAATGCATCACGTTGCCCGTGCTTCAGCTTGCAGCAGGGTTGTTTGGCTTAGTGGTTTAATGTATTTGAGATGGTCGGAGAATGTTGGATTAATGGGATCACATACATACAAAGCGTTGTTGTTGTTGTTTACATATTGTTTAGATGGTGCTTTCTTAAAAATCAAGGCACCCTCTGTCCCATGTTTTCGCATTGCCTACAGGTCAGCACAGCACAAAAGTGCTGTATGTCTGAAACATTTCCAGCAGCTTCCCTGGTCCTGCTCCCAAAGCTTATTGAAATCTTGTTAACAGAACACTCTACCTCCCTCGGATACCTCACACTGCAGAACAGCTTTGAAGGCCCAGCCTGAATAATGAAGGAAACAAGGGCATCTGGGGTCCATTATTTACCCCATTGCATGAGGCGCTTCTACAAAGTCTGCTGCCTGCCTTTTCAGCTCCATGACAGAAATAAATACAAAGCCTGGAAGCAGCAAGCAAGTCAGAGCTGTCTGCTGCCCTCGCCGCTGCCCCCTCCCCTTGTCTTCCTGTTTCACAGGACACGTTTGTTTCATCTCGGCCAACTGTAGCGCTCGCGCTACCCAAGACACTTGCTCCTTTCCCTTGGCGGAGTGTTTGTTCCAAGGATGTGCTTTTGCCTGGGAAGGTGTCTTGGACACCTCTGTTGCAGAAGGAGAGCGCTGTGAAGCCACCCGCTTTTAGGTGCTTTTCAGCTTTTCCTCTTGTCAGAGTGACAAGGATTGGGAGGCTGGAATGGAGCCTGTGCTGTGCTAGGAAAACAGCAGATATGTCAGTAAAGCAGTTTCCCTCTCGGGGGGCTCATTTACAGGACAGTGTTTTAAAGTAATGAGAGGCATCCCAAATGTTCATGTATCCAAAAGGCTGAAGCTGTTGCAGAGGGAACAAGGTGTGGAATTTTTTCTTTGAGGTGGGGAGGAAATGCCCAGGCATCTTTTAAAAAGCTGGTCCTAAAGTGCCTCTCCATTTCTCATGGAAAATAAACCCCTTGCAAGTGAAGCTTTCAAATGAAACCTTTAAAAGAGCTTTTTCTCTAGGCACTCACAGGGGTGCTCTAGGTAAAGTACCTGAGTGATTATGCAGATAAGGAACTGTAAGTTTCAACAATTAATTTAACAGATGTTTCTTCTTTCTGTCTGTGTTTTTTCTGTGACTAGATGATAATTTATACTAATTTATTAGCTGCTGCAGTTTGATCTAGTTCTCTGAAAATATTTGCATGTGTGGCTTATATCCAAAAACTTTTGTAGCAGTCATACAGCCAATTACTTGTGAGCTAAAGCCTATCCCTATTCAAGTCCTTTGCAAGAACAATCACTAAAGCCCCGGGGACTTTTTCTTTACCTCTCAGGACATCTCCTTTATGCACTGCTTCCACTTTGAAATAGTTAACTGACAGTGCCAAATTAAGTTGATCTCTTGAGTAAGTGAAAGTCTGCAATCCATGCAAAATTGGTCGGCCTTTTGCGACAATTCAGAAATTGCATTAAGGTTGTTAGGTGTCAAAAAGGGGTTAGGATAAAAAAGGAGAGCCCTGGCTAAGTAATTATTAAGCTCTTTAAACTAGTTCCAGGAGTAATTTATTTGTCCTCAGTGAGGGGAGATTGAAAGGGCATCGTGGGCAGTGCACATCCTGAAACTGAGGGCTGCTCATTTAATCCTACCTGTTCAGGGCAGTTTCCAAAATGGGATGAGGTTTGTGGTTTGCTCTCCCTTTCTGCTGCTCCGGGAGCGGATCATCCTGTGTTCATTCGTTAGCTTGGCACCAGCTTTGCTGGAGCTTGTGGCTCTGAAAATTTGTGCAGATTTCATCTGAGGTGCAGAGACTGTTGCCAATTTCTTAAAAGTGCTCAAAGCTGCTTCCACATTGTATTTATAAAACTAATAGAGGCCTTTTATTCCTCTTGGAGAATATGATAAATCTTGGAGACCACTGTGTTTCATGGGCAGTTATAAATGCATGATCTAAATATCATCTAAATCAGAGACGGAAAACTCTCCCAGAAACAGCATGAATGCCATTAATCTTTCTAGCATAACAATTGTGGATTTAGCCAGCAAAGGATCTCACGGGCTGTGTAGCCAACAGCCCACGCTGCCCGTGTGCACCGAAGCATCGTCATATTCCATGCACCATTCCTAGCTCTCTTACTATTAGAGGGAACGTTGCAGTGCCACTAAAAATAATTGCCAGGCAAAACAATGAGTCATTCCTTTTGAAAAGCCAACTGAAAAATTTTGTTAAATTCCACCTTGACATCTCCCAGTTGTCTCTCCAGTCTGTGTGGTGCTATATAAAGATTTCGCTGTCTTCTGCAACATACTGCCCGTTTCTTTCTGGATAAAAACAACCACCACTGAACACCCTAGAAAAGAGAGAGGAGGGAAAAAAGCAACCTTTTCTGTCAAGCAGCAGTTCCCTTTCTGCTCTCTGGGTTTGTTTCACAGGCAGGAGAGGAAGGGAGGATGTAGTAAATATTCCCAATCTTAACCAAATGTGTTTTAGTAAATGCTTAAGCAAATGCTTAACCAAATGCTTAACCAAATGCAAAAAAAAAATTGTCCCCATGGCTTACTTTTGCCATCATGTGGAGTATGTGTATGTAAATATACAAAGGTTATAAAGAAGAATATGAAGGGGAATTTAAGACAGTTAATCCATTTCAGTTGGGCAGTTAGTCCAATTATCTATTTTGCTCTGAGGTACACAGGTAAGAACAGAAATATTAGCAATTACTGCAGTCTGATGACAACAATAGCAAGTCGGCTAAATCCCTCCTTTGGGAATCTATTGTCCTTGCAATGTAGTTAAATTACTCAACTTACCAATCTCAATTTTCTGCCCTGGAAAGCGGAGCTAATAGTAATTGTGTGTGTGGTTATCTCATGGAGTGGAGGCTATTTAGAGTTTGGAAATGAAAACATGATGATCAAGAGCCCCAGCAGTCAGGAGAGGAAGCAGACAAATAGGGATTTGTCCCAGATGCAATGGCTCTGTTCTGCTCACCTGTATGCTTTCCTGCTCCCTCTACCTCGGGAACCATGGGATATGTCAGCTTACCTGTGTGTAAAGCTCCAGACACATCGATATGGGTAACAAGGGAGGGATCTGGGGAGAGTTTAGTGGAGTGGGCAGAAGGGGAAAGGAGAGTTGAATCACCTGCCAATATAGTGATACCCATGATGGTCTGACCTGTGTAGTGGAGTTGTTGCCCTTGCTTCACAGCCCACCTCACTTGCCATGGCAATATAATTTAAACAAACAAACCCTCCTAAAAGCTGTGCCAATGACACAAGCGGCTATTGGAGTAATTTTAAATATTTACTTGTCCTTCTCCTTAACCATCTGCCTGCCCTTCCCTTTTATCTCAGCCTTCTGCATATTTCCTTACTTAACAGTTCCTAGCAGACCTGATGTTCTGTCCTTGCAGCTTCCCGCTGTCCTGTCCGTACACTGCGGTTTCTTCTCCTCCTGCTGGCGTTCCTCACTCTGCTCCCAGGTCCCTGTGGAGAGGCCGGTGTTGGCGCCCGTCTGGTGCCGCGGCCCTCGCCCCGCTGCCCGCCGCGGCGCACGGCAGCCCAGCCTCTCTGCTGCCGGCACGGGCGCTCACTGCTGCACCCATGGGTGCACCAGAGGCGCCCCTAGCTGCACGGCTCAAGGATTAACGAGCCATCATCACAGGCACGTTGCGTTAAGACTGAGTTTATCAAATCCATAAGGGTTTTTCTCAAACCCACTGTTGTCCAACTCTTCCTGACTCTTAGCGTTTTTCTGTCCTTAAAAAATCTCTCTCCTTGTTGCTAAAATATTTATTACCTGGTCATATCCTGCCTAGTTTCCTTTTTCTTCTCGATCTGCTCTAAGGGCTAATTTCGGCATTATACTTGTGTAAGGCCTCCTTGAATTATTATGGTTTTCTCTCATCTTCACTGTGAAAAGCGCAGCAATATCTTGGGGTATCTTTTATGATCTTTTCCAGTTACTTGTCGTGTTTTCCCAGGCCCTTCCTTTTGCTTTCCATTTTGTGGGGTTCCCTCCAAGCCCTCTTCCCCCAGCCCTCGTACCCATCCTGGCTTGCAGCTCTTTGTCCCCTCTCTGTTGCTCAGCGCTGCCTTGGAACCAAGACCTTTACAATTTTCCCTGCATTTCACACTTCCAACTAGTCTTCAGTGCCTCCGTTCTCCAAATTGCCATGGTGTGATTTGTGTATTATTCCTCCTGCTTGTGTAAGTGCTTCTGATGCATGTCCTCTCCGTGGCCTGCAAGCCCTGCTGCAAAGCGCTGCCTGTGCCGTGTGCCCGCGCGGGCCGAGCATCCTGGCCTGTCTGATGTTGCTAAATACATGGGGCAACACGTAGCCCTGTGCCTGCCCATCGGCTCCGACACCTGGGAGCAAGTGTAGTGGGTTGGATTTGTCATATGTCAAAGTGGCCCTTAGTGCCAAGGTCTGCATCCTGCTTGTTTGTGCATTAGGCTACATACCACTTACAGTACCAAAAGGGCCATAAACTCCATGTATTACCCTTGTAAACTGTTTTCTTTCTCCATGCGTTTATTTAAAGATGATGTGTCCAGTAGAAGAGAAATGATAGGAGTATTGTGGGCCTGAAGGAGCGTGCGCCCAGCTGGTGGCTGCGGTCCCCGGGAGCTGGCGGCGCTCGTGGTGCCGCAGGAGCAGAGCAGGAGCAGAGCAGGAGCGGAGCAGGCGGACGGGCAGGGCTGCCGCTGCGCCGAGGCCGCACAAAGCTGGTGCGGTGGCAGCGCTACCTGCGCGGCCGGCAGGGCGGCTGCGCGGGCGCCTCCCCGCAGGTCCGGAGCAGGTGGCTCCCGGCAGGCCCGGCTCACGTGCGCGCAGGTGTTGCTGGATGTAGCGCAGATCCGGCATTCTTCTTGCTGAACTCGGGAGAAGAATGAGGTGGAAGAGGGAGGGGGGGCAGAACCCAATCAAAGAAAGCAATACTTTTTATCAATCATATTTGATGCTATTCTTTCTCTCTCTTTCATCACTTTGATCTCTCAAATAAAACTGATACTTTGGACGCTTTCCAAACTCTTAGCTTTGCAGCCTGAGAGGGCTCTGGGTTAGCTGCTGAGGGTATGTGTTTGCAATTATGCATTTGAAAGTATTTTCCCCTCCGCTGAGATAACATTCTTTTTGTGTTACCACACACTTCTGCTGTCTCGTTTTTCTTCTCCCATGGCACTGCAGGCTGAAAGGCCTCGCTGCGTTCCCCTTCCTCCCCCGATCTTTGCAACTGATATCTGAATAAAATACTTTACCCTGCTGGTATTTAACCTGCTGAGCCTTTCACTTTCAAGCTGTGAAAGAGACAAAAAGTGTATCGTGCAGAAGCATCCTGGCACTTTCATTTCTTAATATGCCTCCAAGGTAAGGCAAGATTGAACAGGGGTGGGAAAATTTATACTCATGTTGCTTTTAGGGAAGCTCAATGCTTTATTTATAGATTAACATTTGCTGAGAAAAGCTGTACCTGTAATTTTCCAAGCAGTAGTTTTTTTCCAAAAAGGAGAACAAATTCGAAAGCTCCTCTTTATTGACTACCTGTCTATGATTCGCTGACTAAAGCTTGTAGGAATTATGACATTCATATTGTAGGTAGATTTTTTTCTTTTTGATGATAAAATTCTGATTTAACTGCAGTGAACATATGCAAATATGTCAATTATTGCTATAAGAAGATAGACTATTTTATATTCTATGACAAACAGCCAAGTTCCCTGAGCCAAATTCAGTGTGACCTGATAAGCCCTTTGCACTGCAACCTGTTCTACCAAGCTTGGCTTGTCTGACCTTGGACCTGCAAGGTGTGTGATGCGCTTCAAGCAGGAAACACTATTTCTCCAAAAACGTGTTGTAGTTGGTATCAACAGGAGACATTCTGCAAGTGTAACTTAAACCTCATATATGGAGAACAGTGTTCACACTTCGAGATAATTAAAATGATTGGGGTCTGTAAGAATTTGGACACTAATATCTTAGGTCTGACGTAACCTATTTCATGCTAAATCTCTGGGAAAACCAAACATGTGGAGCCCAATTCTATGGTGATCATTTCCCAGCTCTGACTTTGGAGATTGAACATAGGAAACTCTCTGCTCTCCATACATGTGCGTGGACTCGAATCCACTCACACCTGTAGGCTGGATTTTTAGACTAGCATCTCCATTGAGTGGCCCCATTTTCTCCCAAGTTGTGGCACACGCTTCTCTTACTCAGCTAAGGTGCTAGTCTTACGGGTCTTATCTAGCTGACTGATGAAAGTCTCTCCCGTGGCCAGGGTGGTTCTGGGGCCTTGGTGCCTGCCCCATGTGAGATGCAGGGCCTTGCAGCAGCCCCAGGCCCGCAGGCTGTGGGCGAAGGGGGTGCCCCCTCGTGAGTGGGCCCCGGACCCGGCCCGGGCCTCCTGCCCCGAGCCGCCTAATGGCTTTTCAGGGTGGGAGCAGAAGCCCGATACGCGTGACACAGGCCCAGGACGTGGGAATTAGTTCCGTTAAAGCCAGGCCATATGGCTCACAGGGCGCTCCCCGGGACCACGGTGCTGCTTGACAGTCTTTTCCTATGGATGGGATCAGCGCCGATTCCCCAATTTGCACCGTTTCTAGCGTATCAAACAGAGAGAGACCTTTAATTAAAGATGACATCATCACGCCGCCGCTAGCTGCTTGCAGGCAGTCCACATATTAATGCTGCTTGTTTCAGTTTTCAATGATCCTATTATGAATTGTAACCTCATTACACAAACCTTGCTATACAGTGGAATTTCAAATGGGGTTTTGTGGTTTTTAGAACTTAAACAGCTAGAATAAGCACAAAGGCCGTTGCGGTCAGGCAGCTTCCTCCCTTCCCGCAGCAGTTGTGGGGATGCCATTCCAGTGACCGCCGCTGCTGCACTGACTCAGTTTCAGTTTGGACAATCTGACTCAGTTCTCTTCCAAGGGGCAGTGTGTTATTCCTGCGGGAGCCCTGTGTGTGCATGGCTCTGTACGGAGGGGTCAGGGGCAACTTAACTCCTTGCGCTGGAGCCCCAGGGCAGCCGGGCCCCCTTGCTGCTGCTGCTGCTGCACGTGCCTGTGGCTGCAGTGCGTGGAGGGAACGGGTGCCCGTGCGGCCAGGCCCGCGAGCGCCGCCGCAGCCTGCGGCCCTGCCGGGGCGCTCGGGGAGTCCCAGCCTCTGCTGAACCACAGGCGCAGACACAAGCGTGTAGGTGCACCAAAACGCAGAAAAAGAGGAACAAGAAGGTGCTCTTCAATAGGACAGTCAGTGGCAAACAAGAGGCTGGTCCTTTCTGTGCATTAGGCATTTTCAACCCCCCTGCAATAATTGCCAGTCGTCTTCCAGAATCGGTGATTAAGCACATAAGCTTGACTTGCAGGAATTCCTGAGAGGGCTCCTTTAGGTTTGCGCCGCGGGTCAGCTGTGCGCGCCGGGAGCTCATTCATGCAAATTTTGCAAACAAGGCATGCGGCCCTGCTCGACCTTAATGAAATATAAGAATGGCTCTTCGTTCCATATGACTCACAGTTTCGTTTTGAAGTTTTTGAGCTTCCCTTAAGGTTATGGAGTGGTCAAGCGAAGCGGAACAAGGTTTTTGCAATCAGGAAGCCTGGGCGCTGTTTCATTCAGAAAAAAAAGGAGAGCGAGCAGGAGAGGGAGAAAAAAGCCCTGTTCCTGTGTTTGATTGAAAAATAAAACTGCTGCTCTCAGTGAACCTTTGAAGTCCCCCAGCCCAGTAATTGTTTCACGACATTTGCAGCTTGAGGCAGCAAGAATGTTTGTGGTTGTTTTAAAGGCATCTGAGTGTGGATTCCATATGGTTTATTTTTATTTTGGTTTTTTTTTTTCTGCCTTTTTTTTTTTTTTTCTTCCCCGCTTGGAGCCTCAAGTTCTTGCACGTTGCCTGATACCCAGGCCCTGCCTACACTGTTACTGCCTGAGCCGTCTGCCTGTGAAAGAGCTGAGTGGATGCATTGTAGCCCAAAGCTTCAAGCGTGCTTAATTCAGACAAAATCTGTGAATGCTGCTTAGGCAATAGTTGATTTTAGCTGGGCTTTATCGAGGCTATATTTGGAGTGTGGCTTACTAAATAGCATACAGTTTGCTTTCCTGAACAAAAGACCTCTTCATACGGCCTATACTTAGAGTATGATCCTCCAAATGCTCCCTATAGAGCATAGTGCTTGCTGTCATGATTTCAATAGGTAGTTTGCAGTAGGCCAGATAGTGAGGCATTGGTGTCACATAAAGGGCCTGATTCACCACTGTGTTCTTCCAGCCTTCCTGCAACGCAGCTGTTTCGTGCAGCGGAACGAGCTGAATCGGATGCAGAAATTTTGAAAAATATGTACTATAGAAACTGGAGAAATCTCTAGTGAATCTGAGACATTTAAACTCGGAAGTATCAAATATACTTGCAACTCTGCCCTCTTCTTCACCCACCATATAACGTTGCATGTATTGGCTATGCATACTGATAAGGTCTAGTCCTGAGTTTATGAGTTGCTGTTTGCAAGTTGTCTTTTAAAAATAAAAAACAGAGGAAAGTTACAACAGCCAAGCCTGGCATTTGCGGTGTGGATGGAGAGCATCTCTGATAGCCTTGGAAGTTACTCATTTACGACCAGGGGCAGTGGAGACCAGTCTGAGCATTTTAGTCTGGTGTGAAACCAGTGCTGGTGCTAGGAGAACTGGTCCTAGTCTCTCTCAAGAGAGAGTCAAACTAGAGGGCACTACAGGCTTGAAGCAGAGAGATTCCTCATTTCTCTCAAGGTACTAAATGACTAAATTAATGTTTAGCATGATGAATGTCCTTTACTTGTGTTTATTCATGGTTATGTGTTGAAGGCAACGCAGCACTGTTGCTGTCTTCACAAGACACGCGCTGGGCATTGCCTTCTTTCCAGTCACCTCGCCCTGGTTAGAGAGTTCTGGAAAACGTAATTCAACGTAGCGCTCTGTAAAGCTAATGATGTGCTCTACAGCTGACCTAAACCTTGGCACTGCTTTGCAGGAATCAGATGATCCTCCAGATCAATAACAGTGACTGGACAAAACCGGCTGTAACTGAGGTTAGCGGGGCTTTAACCAGGGAGCTTTTTCCTAAATGTGACTTTGCCAACTGCCAGCCTAAGCAGAAGAGGAAGGGGGGCTTTTAAAGGACAGCTTTGGTTTTGTACATTTTGGACATGTATTTGCCAAAACTGAAAAATCTGCTGTAGTTACAGTATAAGAAGAATAGATCATCCACACTGTGGTATGGAATGAGGTAGAGCCAGCCAGGCATCGTTTCCATGCAGTATTTCTCTGTCACTGCGTTCCTACTGCTTGTGCAGTGGTATCTTTTATAGTGACACCCTGAAGCTCAGTTATGCTGCTTTACTTTATTTTAGGATAATAGACTGTACCTGCCTTTGGAGCCCTGTGTTGTAAATTATGGAAAACAGATTCTTAGAAAGGCAAAGAAACACTACAAATATCAGTTCAATAAGCTTTTAAGAGACTAATATGCTAGGAAATAAAAATTATGTAAGCACTCATGCACTAGTAATTGCTTAAGTTCAGTGAAATAGAATTTTGGAATATTTGTGTTAGGGATTACATCTGCAGATGTGCAAAACAGCATTTATTAAGCTTAGAGAAACTTAATAAAGTTATGTATGAGTGTAACTTAATAAAGTTATGTATGAAAGTGTATGAGCAAAAATACAAAGGAGAAGGAATAAAGGGGAAGCGTTGTCCGTAATACTGAAAAATGCCCAGGGAAGCTGCCAGCCTCAGAAAAGACCTCGCTCCTTGAGTGGAGCTGTGGCCTCTGGAGCACATGGGGCAGGTGAGGAGCAGGAACCATTCCCGGGAAGCAGGAACTGGCGGGCCGGCCGGGCCCCGGCTGCGTGCCGCACGCTTCCCGCCTTTCTCCGCTCAGCCATCCTTGTGGCTATGTGCGCGCCCCAAGCAGCACGTTGGCCTAATGGGGCCCTAGGGCCTAAGGTCCAGGAGAGGGGACTAGGTGGCCAAAGGGCGATGGCGGGTGCCGAGCACCAAGTCAAGGTGCGAAAGTGTTTGTCCTGGGAGAAGCAGAATATTGGTGATACTGCCCCTTCTTGAGCGTGCCTTGTCCTATGAAAAAAGTGGACTAATAGTAAACTAGCCCTTGTTACAAATTGTAACTTGTAAGTTACAAATTGCACTGGTATTTGAGGCATGAGTGTTTAGTAGCTAGAACGAAGCCCATGGTGCAGCCCCTGGGCATCCTCCCCATTGGGCACGGCTGAAGAGGGAGCAGCTCAGCGCGCTTATATAGATTTGTGGAGTTGGATAATTTGCTGAAGATTTCTGCTAATTATTGGGAACAACATCATACTTGTATGTATGTTTGACCTTGCATCCAAAGGAAAAACATACAGATGCCCTATTCAGAAGGGTTTGGGCAGTGAAATGATTTTCTAGGGTATAATTTCATCTGTCGTCCTCCCCCTTTTTCTTTTGAGATGCAGTGTTACATTTATGTTCTGCATGGCTTGGAGTGGAAGAGAGCAAGCCTTTAGAAAGGAGCCCTTTAAGTCACATCCATTTTAATTGGTGTGGTTTAATTATGCTGCTGTAGTCTAGGATAATCTAACTACCCCGGAGAGTAGATCTGAAAAAGCTGTGGGGGCTCCATTGTGGTTGGGCAAGCTAGGAAATGCCTTATAAAAGGCACACTGTATCTGACAAGACTAGACTGCGTTTGTTTGGTGTTTTAAATTCCACTAATTTTTGCATGTCTTTGAATTAATTATTCTCCTAGCATCAAAGGAAAACACAGGACAGTTTTACTTTTACCAGTTTTGTGCTATAATAATTATCCTAGTGCTCCAATGATAGGATTGCATGCTGCTTTCCTTTTGGAGATTACAAAATTATGGGCTGAGAGAAATTACAGATATGCTAATTATGGGCTGAGAGAAATTACAGATCTGATTCCTTGTTTACTCTGGAGAGGTCAGGTCCTGCAAGGTGCAAAGCTTGTGAGACCTCT
Organism: Nothura maculosa; assembly: GCA_032353885.1. Taxonomy (NCBI): domain Eukaryota; kingdom Metazoa; phylum Chordata; class Aves; order Tinamiformes; family Tinamidae; genus Nothura; species Nothura maculosa. The sequence goes on from JAUBOD010000589.1 coordinate 1,905,741, forward strand.
TAATTGTACCTGAAGCTTGTGGGGAGGTAGAGGTGCCCTATATCTCCTGAAAGCACTTGGCACCTTGTATAACCTGTCTTTGGTAACATCTATGGGAGATATTTTGTTGTATGAACATAATAGTGTCTACAGAAATGGGCTTTAACCAAGTGCTTGGATTAGAGAACTTCAGACTGTGATGAAATTTGGTTCCAGGTTCAAACTTTGTAGCTGACTTCTTTCTCTACAACTAGCCAAATGAAACCACAGGATATAAATGTTTTCTTAAGTGTGGGAAAATTCACTTCAGTTCCAGGTCACCTTTTCACAGGTCAAACCTAGTTCCACTGGATGACAATTTTTCACCCTTCAGAAGTCATAATGATTCATTTATGTGAAACATTTTGATGAGCAATTAGATTTGAGATGATCCTTTTGAATTTCATGCAGCTTTCTGCCTCAGACGGTCTCTCTGAAGTCTGCACAGTTACATTATCCTTTCTCTCCGCATAACTTCCACCAAATTTCCTTGTTTCAGTTGCCATTTCACCATCAGTTCTTCCTCATCTTCCTATGGGAGGACTCTGTATTGACCATTACAAACTTGAAGGCAAACAGCAGCAACCATGACACGATGTTTTTCCCCATGCATATGTTGACAGAATGAGTCAGAATTCACATAATTTCAAATTCCTTCTGTTTTCAGTGGCATGTGTTATATTAATTCTCTAGTTGTCTATTCAAAATTGAAGCAAAATTGATTGAGGGAAGGAAAAAGATCCAGTTTACAATCTCAATATACACCTACTGGTGTATACAGGAACAGGTTGTAGCTATAATGTGTTTAAAAAAATACTAATATTTTAAATACTTTATTTGTAGCAACTTAGAAACTGCAATATTCTGACATATCCAGATATACACATATATATATGTATGTGTATATATATATATGTGTGTGTGTGTATATATATACACACACACACACACACACACACACACACACATATATATGAGAAGCCTTATCACCATGATGGCCCAGCTGACTTTGCATAGCAGGGGTTGTCACCCGAGGGCCTGTGACCCTCCTGCCAGGCGCCCTGCCCTCCTGCCTGGGGTCCTCCCCTCCAGAAAGCCGGGGTGCCCCCTCCCGAGCACCAGCTGCTCCGCTGGTTCTGGCCCCTGCAAGCTCCGCCAGGCTCTTTGGGCACTTGTTTGTTCGCTGTGCAAGGGCTGCGCGGCTGCAGGCCGGGCAGGAGGCGGCAGATCCTGGCTCCCCTTTTCCTGACCTTGATCAATCTGTGTCAGAGCAGGGGAGTTTTGGGCTTCCTGCCCCTGACAGCTGCACCCTGGACAGTAGCAAAAAGAATGACAGCACTGGAGAGGGCCAGGGAAGGAAGTTTATGCAGCATGGAAGAGCCGTATCCTGAGGAAATAGCATGGAGTATGTGTGTACAACTATATAGATAAATATAAACTCTTTATTTTTAAGGAATGAGAGTGTTAAGCAGAAGCAAGAATAGGCCTGAAGAGGGGAAAGATGCACATAATAATGGCAGGGAGCCCAGGGTCACTTTTTTCTGAGGACAAGCAAATGTTAAAGGGACAGTGAAGATGAGTGAGTAGGCATGATTTCTGCAAAGCATTTTTCCTTTTGGTATAAAATCATTGTTCAGCTATGAAGTTCTGTACATTTGCAGTGGATTTCAACACTGGGGTTCATCAGTTTTGTTCTTTCTCTTCAGGTCTGCTCTTTCTCTTCCGTACCCTGTTTGGGTGCATCTGGAAGGCGCAGTGCCGTGGTGGCTCCGGTCTCCAGTGGTTGGCTGGGGCCGGGGCAGCTCCCATGGGCTGCATGGCCGGGCCGGGCGCGTCCGTGCGGCGGCTGGCACGAGAGTGTCGGGCTGCAGAGGTCCTGCCCGTACCCCGTGCCAGCGCTTGGTGACAGCAGCCCGTGTGAGCAGGGCTGGGCTGCTGCGGGAGAGCTCTCCGTGCCGCACCGTGCGGGAGAGCGCTCGGCCCGACGCGGATATGGGTGCGGGCCGAGCGCCGGAGGCGTCGGGCACAACTCGCCTTGCGCTCTGGCGCGTGGAGACCGTGTTCGTGCGCCAGCATGAAAGGGAAATAGGGACTGTCGGTTGGGAAACACTGGCCTGGGCAGTGAAATGAAGGAAGTCATTGTCAAAAGATCTATTTTTGACCATAATTATTGCAACTGTAATTTGCTTTGTTGTCTGTTGCCTGAGAAGGCTGGAGAGTGTATTTGTGAGCTCCGGGAGCACTTGGATACTGCTCCATGAAGAACTCCCAGTCTGTACTGGGAGCCAGCATAGCGGCGGGTGGACGAGTCACTGGTCAGGGGATTTTTATCCCGGTTTGAAGGGAACTGGAATTGTTGCTCTGGATTAGAGAGATTTTTTGCTATCCTTGAGCTGGGTGTTATCACGCCTGCTGTTGTTTCAAAATTGTATCACTATCGCTGCTGAGATTTTATTGTTCTTTCTGAATAACTGTGAGCAACAGGTTGTTTTCAGAATTCTGTGGTGTTGAAGCCAAAGAAAATTCCTCAGTGAAAATAAACTGGGCTTATTTTCTAATAAGTTTAAGCCTTTTCTCGGTTGAACTAGTGTAAGTGACGAGTAAATGTGTTGAAGGTACAGGCGCTGATTCAGTGCAAAGCCATAAGGTAGGGTCACAGTCTTTGGGTGTATATATACGTGCCAAAAGACAAGATGATCCAAGCAGCTCTGGCTTTTTTTTTTTTTTTCAGAAACATTTGAAACTGTAAAAATTCTCAAAGAAAACTGCTGAATGAAAATAATTTGAGGAAGGAAACCTGCAGTTATAAATTACAGAGCAATTTACTCCTCATGGTTCCCTTCCAATTATAAACACTTCTGACTATCTGGAGTATTCATTTCCATGGATGCATTTTTCTCTGTCTCATGGTTGGATCTGAAAATCTTAAGTGAAATATTATAAGGGGATAGGAGTGGGAAGACAGTGAAATGATTAGGTATGGAGGAATTGAAAAGGCTTTCAGTAATTTTATCTCATTTCAACTGCACTCTCTCTGTCAAGATGTTTAGGAATTAAAGATAGGAGATAGTTGCATGATAATTATATTTCTGTTTATTTCATTAAATTATTAAGCAGGTCTGGCCTACAGAAGCAACTCCCTTTCACCCTTATTGTTTCTCCTAACACTGCAATTCCAGTGTTATTGAAGGAATGCAGCAGAGAAAGGCCTGCAAGCTCCATGAGGATGCAGCAGGAGGGCTGGGGGGATTTGTTCCATGGGAAAGAGGCACTGAAACGGATTGCTCAGCTGCCCCTCGGAACTCGCACGGCCAGCGGCTCGGCAAGAAGAGACTGAAGTCCCCATGGACTGGGGGGCGGGGAGAGAAAGCCGCCATCCAAACACAGGAGGAAATCTCTCCCTAGCTATTAGACAGTTGACGTAGGTCTGACTGCAAGGGTATTTGTTCCAATCCTTCTACATAGTCTTCTAGAATAGTAATTTTTATGTCAGGGACATTTACATTAAGAAGCCCACAAAGCCACGGTCTACTTTCCAGATATGTAAATTTCATGGATCCATATATAAAGTTTCCATTAAAGAAAAAAGTGTTTTATTTACCATTTAGGTTTTCATAATATATTTATTTATGCATTGCCTTTTTCCTGTAGATGCTTTTTGCATTCAGGAGCCCCTGGCGCTGGCAGTGGAGCTGGCTAGGACGTCTTGGGCTCTGCAGTTGTATATGGAGATTAGAACTCATGCAAGATTTGAAACTAGAAATGAAAAATCAACCTAAACCTATCCGTAAACTCTGTGAGGTGCCAAATATTGTCCGGAGTTGGAGACTTGGAGCTCCCCTTTTAACGGGGCCGAGCGGGTGGCCTTTCTCAGGTCAGAGGAGGGGCCGGCGCAGCTTTTTGGCTCACGGACAGCTCCGATGGCCCATAAGGAATGCAGTGGTATGCAGGGAATTGGAAACTCGGAGACAAGTGCAATCACATTCTTCAGAGGCTGAGCTCTGCTCGCTTTTCCTGCTGCAGGACTTTTCCATGGCTTTAGGATGAGCATAAGGGACTGGATCTAAGGGTTTCCCATTTATGCAGCTTTGTCGCCACCCAAGCTGACAGCTGCCCACTTGGCTAGGAGTGTGGCATCGAGTAGTAGGAGAAACTTCTTGTTCCAGCTGGCACTTTCTTATCTAACAGTCAGAGCTTTGTAAGTGTGGACAGCTGCAGTTTCAGAAATTGGCTCTATCTGTATCAATTGGATTTGTGAAGTCAGTGAAAGGGCATGAGGCAGATTCATGGGATTTCCTGTTAGTATTAGTAAATGGAATCTACTGCAGAATTTTAAAAGAATAGGAGACTCAGTTGATGATACTTCAGTGAGGTCTGTGGTTAGGGAAGACTCTGAAAAGGAAAAATTGCTGGTCAGTGAATATGCTGGGTGCGATGGGCATGATCTCCAGGAATCTTACATCAGCCTGAAACAGAACTGCAAGGCAGCCCCGTGTCTGTTGGTGCCCTTGGATGGCAGAAGGGCCGCTAGGGAGCAGGTGCTGAGCTAAACACCACGATCAGCCCGTGATGCAGGAGGATTTCAGGTTGGGGGAAGTATGTGCAAAGAATGGCCGGCATCTGGAGGCCCGTGCGGCTGCAGCGAGCCGCGTGCCTGCGCCCTGCCCCAGGCCACGCGAGCCCCGCAGGCAGCGCCCGGGGAGGCGGCGCTTCTGTAGCGGCGCAGAAGGAGCAGGGCCGCCGAACGCCCGCTCCCCGCTTCGGAGCTTGTGGGGTGCGCGTGGAGAAGAAAGCGCCCGTGCGGCTGGGCGCTGCCGCGGGCGCCGCGCAGGATTTCCCCGGGCTCACCGCGTGTGCTCGGAGGAGAAGTGTTGACGACGCATTTCGCTGCGTAGCTGGGGCTTTCCTGAATTTCAGGCTTACTGTAATGTGGCCAGTTTGCAAAGATTGTAATTCTTATTTGGTTACCTGGGCCTAACCTCTACTGTAAACTCAACATTATATTCATACCAGTACAGTTGTTTACAGGATAACAAATAGGGTTTTTTTTATATATATGTATATTTGCTGTTTCAATATTTGGCAAGCATTAAGAAATCTTCCCGCTTCCTGCGTGATTGGTGAGAACGTGCAGACAAGGGAGTGAGATCCTGGGGCCAGGAGAGCCCCATGTCACGGCTGCGGGGATCCCGAGGATGTCACTTTTGCTGCCCTTCAGTGTCCCTTAGGCCATGCGCGCAGCGAGCGCAGCCACCCGCCTGCCCTGTGACTGCCGCTGCGGCCCTTATCAGCAGCTCGGCCGAGGTGCTAAGCCGTGAAATGCCGGGACTGAAGTGCCCCCGCGGGCGCCAGGGCAGAGCCGACAGCAGAGGGGAGCAGCATCCTCAGACTCCGCGTGGCCCCGGCTCTGCGGCCGCTGCTCCCCACACTGGCCCGAGAGGGGCAGGAGAACAGGCTGCCCCGGGGCTGCTTTCCCTGTCTTCTCCCCTGTTTCTGGCATACCTGCCGGATCCTTCTCCTTTGGGAAGGTTTGAAATCTCTAAGGGCAGAAGTGCCTTGTGTTTGCAAGCCTCCTGCAAACACCGAGCACTTGTGAATCAGTGTTACCCTGCACCAGGCTCCGCATGACTAATTACTTCCTAGCAAAGCGACAACGGATTTCCTATAGGAAGGAACAACCCATGTTACTGCCCTCTCTTCTTGAAACCCCATGGGCAGCCAGCCTGGCCCTCGTGGACCAAGTCCCCCACACCGACACTGCTGGTTTTCCCCAAGAGCAACAGGGTGATTCCTCCTTATGCTCTGGCAACACGGCCCCCATCGTAGCCGCCGTCCTGGCAGAGCCTCGTTGGCGCAGGCTGCCTCGTGGCCTTCTCACGGCAGGAGGAGCGGGGTTTTCTCCCACGTGACTGCCCGGCATGGAGCGCTGTGGAGCACATGCAGCAGGAAGGAGGAGGTTCCCGCAGCCCGTGTCCTGTCCTGTGAGAAACGGGCAGTTTCATAGCACTGTGTGTTCCTCTTGCCTGGAGTGGGTGCTGTACAAGTGCAGCATCTGCAAAACGCCAGCTTAGAAAATTGCTCCATAACGTTGCCAGGGACCCAGTGAGAAATCAGGTAGAAAGAGCAGTAGTGAAGCTGAGGGGGCCTGGTGGCTTGGGCTGCCAGCCCTGTCCATGATTAAGATGATCCTGATGGGGGATATGAGTGTTTGCTTGCAGAACTAAGGTGAAGGTGTCACCGCGTGCCTTCAAACTGGACTGAAACCTTTCAGTCAACAACTGAAAACAAAATCGTATCAAAATCATCTGGACTTTCTCCATCTGAGAGGCCCCGATGCGTTTATATTTGGCCCTGGTGACACACATGTGATTACCATTTGCACTGCATCTCTCATGCTAATCTAATCATATGTAGTTGTGTTGTTGTGTGTTCTTTTTCTTCGAGCAGCACCATGTGTAGCATTGCCTGCACGCTGCCATTTTTCTCTTCAAAGTTTCCTTGGCAAGGTACCAAGGGGGAGGTTTCCCACTGTTTGGCTGCATTTGGAAGCCGTGAATGTACTTTGCCTTCAGTGCAGGAGTCCTGAGGCTGCAGGACAGTGGGGAGGCTCGCTGAAAAGAGCAGCCGCTCGCTGTCTGTCAGGCAGAAATCTTCATTTTAGCATCATTAAGGACTTAAGGAGCAAAAGTCTGTGTGTGGTGGCGGGGGAGAGAGAATGCATAATGTTTGTGACTCTACCTCAGTGCCTTAAAAATGTATTTGATACTGAGAAATGTGAACATGCAGCATACAGAAGGAAAAGATGTTCCGTAGCTGCATGGCTGACGAGCAGGTGGGCAGGAAGGGTTGCTTTATGTGCCACATGCACCGCACGTGCTGCACTGCAAACCTGTACCCCACCACCTCGAGCACGCTAAAGTCCAGGCATGTCACACCTTTTGGGGACGTGGGCTGAGTGTGCTGTGTATGAAATGCAGGCACTGCTGAGCCTGTATTTGTGCTATCTGTTCCTCCTCGGAGCCGGGTATTGTCAGAGGTGCTCTGAGCACGAGCCGGCCGGGCAGGCGGCCCGTTGCAACTTACGCACCTCGTACGCCTTTATCCAGCGAGGCTTCTTTCTTTTTTTTTTTTTTTTTGAAAATATGATTAGGGAAGCTCCTTTTTGCGCCTTATTTCCTGTGACTTAGTGCAGCTCACCAGCCTTTTTTTCCTGCTGAATAGCATGTCTCAACTTTTTCCTCTCAACCATCGTGTAGGTCTGGTTGCATTGTTGATTCCCACTACATGTCTGCTGGGATGTAAATTATTTCAATTCCCCCACACCCCGCCCTCTGTTCTTGTACTTCCAAGGGGTTTAATCCGTGAAGGGGACTACTTCAAAGCTCTCAGAAGAAACTCATTTCTTGATGGATAGAAGGGCCAATAAAACGAAATTAGAGTTTTATCTCATTGTCTCTATAGGAATGAAGTATAATAATTATTTCAGGCAAATACATGTTGGAAACAATAATTAAGATCACTATCATGTCTTTAAGGACAAGCAGATTCTAAAATAAGCATTAGTAATGGGATTAAACATTATTGCAGTGCCCCGGATCTCAGCTCTGCCAAAGCAAATCTGAGCGTACAAAGCTTGCTCTCTGGAGGAAAAGGAGACAAAAGTACGTTTCTGCATTTTACAGAACTTTTTTTGGCTTGCACCTCATTAACTAGCTCAGGCTGTGGTGTGCAAAAATGCCTCGGGTGCCTGAGAAGGTGGCAATGAGGGCACTTGGTGTTGGGGTGGTCAGCGCAGCACGGAAGGCTCTTGGGGCGGCTGGTGGCGTCTCCAGTGGCTGCTCCGAGCCAGCCCATGAGCTGCCCGGCGGGACGCTGCATTGGGCATTTAAGCTCTCTTTGGATCCTCGAGCTTAGGTGCCCAGCAGCCAAGGTCTCCCAAAGACCCCTTACATGTGGTGGTCTTTGCCTACATTGACAGACTTGAATTCTCTATAAACCCCCCCAGTCAGGTATTTCTTTTCCAAGCAGGTGGAGGGAGAACACTCAGTGTCGTGGTGCTGGCTCGGGTCACAAGAACCCGGGCTCTGTGGCCTCCTTGGCTGGAGTGCTCACCTGGAGTCACCTCGGAGTCAAACCAAAGTATGTGACAGCAGTGAGTGATGCTCTGATGTCACCACTCACCTCTATCATCAGTCTGCTACCCCATCCGACACCAGGCTTGTGTAGAAGACAGGTTGGGCTTGTGGGAAGAGGGAGAGCACGGACTGGGCAGACTTGTCTTGAATGTGCCATTGCTTCCAAGGCGCTTCAACGGGACTCTTGGAATCAGCCTTTCGAACCGGAGGCAGGAGTTGGGCAGGCAGGGACGGCAGCGCTTGGTGGCAGCCGCACAGCCCCGCAGCGCCGGCCTCCCTGCCTTCCCCTAGCGCAAGGTCCCGCTCCGCTGCCCGGCTCCCTGCTCTCCCTCTGGGCTATTTGTTTTGGTTGCTCCTTGCACAGCAGCCTGGGGACAGCCACGCAGTAGAGTCTCAATAACTGAGTTAATTGCCGAATAGGACTTGGGAATTTGGCCCAAGAGCAATAAGAACAGAAATACTTAGCACTTGTGCAGTTCTGTGCTTCTTCAAAGCAGAGTGCAAAGGGTGAGTGTGCCAAATAGTGTGGTGTTTTGTCAGAATAACTCCCTTCTAGAAAAGATTCTTTCATTCCTGCACCTAGGGGATAAAGACAAAAGGGACTGACAGGAGGTAAATGTTTAAGAGCAGGGCATCAGGCAGGTAAGCGGTGGGGAGTGTTGAAGGCTGGTGTGTTGATTTGATTCCCTCACAGAAGAGGGATGGTACCTTGGCTTTACGCTCCCCTTGCACCGCAAGCCTTGCTTGGGAGCGCTTCTTGTGCGTGACGAGCTCCCCCGTGCACCCCCGTGCGCGCGGGCCCCGGAGCGAGGCCTGGCGACAGCGCCGCGCCTGCAGCGCTGCCTCCGCTCCCTCCCTTCAACTTGGCCCAATACTGGAGCGAAACCATAGCAAAGAGGCATGGCTCAAGGCCTGGTTGACACAATCTGTGGTAGTGTCAAAGGCATCCCTCCCTAAGGGCTGCTAACAATATAAGGACTATATAAAGCAAATCCTTTGTACAGTCCATAAAAACCTATGAAATAAGTATACCATGCAGCTTCAAATGGGGCTTAGATCTGCTGAGAGGATGTAGTTGCCGAGATGCCCTTCCCATCATTAGTGAGTGCTGCTTCTACAACTGGTAAAAATCTGTTCTGTTCCAGATTTTGATGCACCCATGTGCCTTCTACTGCTGGGTTACTTGTCCCACCAAATGTAGTAGCCTCTGTAAGCGGAAGGTGAGATCAAGCCAAACTGACTGGAGCTGTGCGGAAGGGATATGACACAATGCCAATCAGCTCAGCCTACCCTACGTCACATGGGGAATTTTAAAACCATCTTTAAGAGGGATATGGTCATTTTGGGATGGAAAGTTAAAGTATGTCAGCTAGGCTGAACTTACAGGACAAATATGGTCCATAATGTTTTAGTCAGTCCTTGAAGATAACAGAATCATGTATCCAGAGAAGCATCTTACGTTGAAGGTATCAATGTGTGGGGGCTTCTGTTTCTTTTAGAAATTTGTTTCATTAGTTGCTTCTCCCTGTTAAAAAGGCAAAGTGCGTAGCTGCTTTCTGCTTTCATTCTGAATTTTATTTTCAGTCATTCTGAAGAGCCTCTTGAGCATCGCGCTTCTTGTCCTTGTAAGTGTAACTACACACTGTAATGGAAGCACCTCTAGCATTTCTTTATGACAAAAGGCACAGCACAGCGCTCCCTGCTCCCCAGAGCTCACTGTGGTTGCCTGGGGGCTTCCCCCCAGAGCAGCGCCTTTCAGCAGGGCCTAGGAGAGGGCCCGAGGGGGCTGCATGTGAGGGACAGGGCAGGGGCAGCGCCAGGCGCGGGCAGCTCCCCCCGGGGCCTTCCCTTGGTACCGCATCCGAGGAGCTGCTGCATCCCTGTGTGCTAAGGGCAGCTGAAAGGATGGGGTCCCGCCTTTGAACATGCTGCGGCTTTGGGAGAGGGGGAGCGGGGGAAAAGCAGGGACAGCTGGAATTTGTTTTTTGTTGTTGTTTTTTATT
>JAUBOD010000589.1:1919386-1944506 GCA_032353885.1 Nothura maculosa
ACCCTGGGGTCCCGGCCCCGTGGCCAGGACCTCTGCCCTGCTCGGAGCTGGCGCTGGCAGGACAGGGAGGAGGCTGAAGTGCTGCAGGGGCAGCGCCACACCTCTCCTTGTCTCTCTGCAATGTCAACTGGTCTGAGGGGGGAAAAATACAACTTTATCTGCTGGAAAAAGAAAATCCTTTCTATTTCCCAGCTTTATTTTAATGGTTTTGGCTTTTAACAGTTTCTTTCAAATACTTGAGTTTGTTAATGAGATTGGTGGTCTTGCTGCGCTGAGAAATAAGCCCAGCTTGTGTGTCAGGCAGGCCGTGGCCGTGCTGCTCCCGCTGACAGGCGAGGCTCCCGTCACTCTAGGCTTAAGCTGTTGCTGCCAGCTGAGTGCTGGCTGCTGCACTAAATTTTTGATGGATCACTGATGATAAATAACTTGAGCTGCCCAGGACGGAGGCTATCACATTTATGTTTTCCTTGTGATTGAGTAAAAATTGGAGCCCGGGTCTTTGGGAATGAACTCTTCACACATCCACTGTGCTTCTTGGGTCCCTGTTTCCAAATCTGTGTCAGTAGCAGAAATGTAGTGAATTTAATGACTAGTAAACACATTTATCATTTCTAGCAGATTCTGTAGGATCTGATCCTCTCTGTGGAAACACACTGGGCCTTGGAACAAACACATTAATATGGAAAAATGTGAGCACATTCCAGAAATAGCTAATTGCTGCCGATAAATGCTATTTGCCTCTTGTATGCTTTATTATCAGAGATTCCTCCTTAAAATTGAGATCCCAACTTACACTGGCCAAATACAACGGCTTGCATCTTTAACAGCTTTGCTGTTAAAGGCGGTAAGTGAAGGGGTACTGAAAAGGAGTGTTTTGCTCAGGCATGAGGAAGGCTATGACACCATGGAGAATGCTTTAAAGAGGTTTAGGTTTTATAGTGAAAAACACAATTTTGAAGAATGCTACTGAGAAGAGGAGGTTTTGCAGCCCCCTTCTGATGTGCCCCAAGTTGATCTGTGGCAAACCTGTCCTCCCCATTGACTGTAAGGGGAATATGGGAAGACAGACATCTCAATGGGGCAGAGTTGGGTACCTCGTGAGCTCCTCCCTGCTGGCAACACCATGTCCTTTCTCAGTCTGAAATTTGTCTTTTTCTAACTGTTCGTTTCAGGCATGGGCTCGGGGGCTTTTGCAAGTGAAATTTAGCTGCCTCAGTTATTTGCTTTCTTGACTTGGACCAGGCCTGGTTTGTTCCAAGGGCCCTCTGGGAGACTCGCGGCCCGGCAGGACTAGAGCGAGCCCTCGCATTGGGGCGCTGGGAGCAGGTTGGGAGGCCGGTGCAGCTCTGCTGGCTGGGAGGTGGTGCTGGCAGCGCCGCCGGGGGCTGCTGCGACCACGTGCCCAGCGCCAGGCGGGCACTCCGGGTGCCCCATTAGGCCGCCGCTGCCGCCATGCAAATGCAGCCCTGGGGCTGGCGCGCCCGCGTGCCCGCTGCTGAATCAGAGCTGCCCTGCTGCTCGCTGCTGCTCACCAGGCTCGCCGGGTGCCAGCGCGGCTGCCCGCGCATTCCCGCAGCGCTCGGCACCAGCCGCTGTGGAAGGACCTGCCCTGTCTGCCGGCAGCTCCCGGGAGTGAGAGCTGCTGCCTGCGGTGCCGGGCGGAGAAGGTGCCGAGGTGCCACGAAAGGGAGCGTCTGGGCAGAGCATGGAGGAAACTCCAAAGGCACCTCGGGAGCTGGGCCTTGTGGTGCTGCCTTGGTTTGCTCTGCTTTCGTAGGTGGAAATGAGGATCCAGACCCTGATGCAGAGGAAGGAGTGGGAATAAAATGTGATTTGGATCCAGCTGATTTTGAACTGACTTTTTTTCTTTCTTTCCAAATTTGTCTGTTGAAAGGAACTTGGGCAAAGCTCTGTCATTTGGATAGCCTTTCATGGCAGCAGAAGAGCCCTCCTGCCATGGCGTTATCTTGGAGAGTTTGGAAATGTACTCAGCAAGTTGGTGCTCACTTGGCTTAAAGGCCCATATTAAATCCTCCTTGGTAGTGAGGAAATTACATGGATGAAGAAACGCTCCAGAGTTTGTGAGGCAGCTAAAATTTGCCTGGGAGGCTTCTTCCTTCTCAGCAGCCTTACTCTGTACTCCTAGCTTGTGTTCAAGAGCAAACCTAAAAAAGTTTGCACCACTACATTTTGCACGTGGCATGTGCAAAACCCCATAGTTTCTGAAACGAGCAACAGTAGCAAGAGTTTTGAGATTCCCAAATGTGTTGAATATTGTACTGTAATTCCGTTTCCATCCCATTTTAAAACAAGAAAAAGAATTTGATTGTTTTCATGATTAGCTCCAAGCAGTGCCACAGGTCGTAACAGGAAGAGTCAATCAGCCGGTTTCTATGTTTATCATGATAGCATCCCTAGTTGCATTAAATAATAAATTTCACCAATCTGTGCATATTTTTCAATTGCTTTCTGAAATCCTGAGAGCAAACTTGTGTTAAGCCTTCCCTCCCGCCCCCCTGGCCTAGTTTACTCCACTTATTCAGGAAATGATCTCTAAGGCTTGAATGCTATTTACATTATCAAGGTTTACTTATCTTTTCTTTTTTTCCATTGAAACCCTGAGCAGCTCTTACATCAATGTAGGTGTGTTTGAGAATTATGAGAGCCTTCAATTCTCATACCAAACTACACCCACACAAGTCAATTCCAGTTCCAATGACTAAAGGTCATGTGAATGGCAAAAAGGAACAGGTAAGAACCTAATTTTGCTATTAAGAATAACTGAATTTGCAGTTCTGGTTTATTAGGATAAGAGTTGGTGCCACGAGCAGTAAATTCTCTCCTGCGTGTCCATGTGTTGGTGTGTGTTCCCACTGTTGGTGCTGCAGTTACCACAAGCACTTCCCGGGGCAGGGTGGAAGCCCGGCTGTGCGCGCGGTGGGAGCTGGAGGAAGGGCAGGCCCCTCTGCCTCGAGCACCGTGTGGGGAGCAGCGGCAGAGGGGGTGGGCGAGCCCTGTGCCAAGGGTAACGTTCACTATCTGATAACTTCCATAGGCCTCACTCACAGCAAACTTCCCAGCGGTGGGAATTCTCAGCTTCCCTGGGGCTCATGGCCTCCCGTACATGCGTGATATCTTTGCCTGCGTGCCATATTCATATTTGCTAAGGTTAGCCCAATTCTCACAGTAGTTTAGTGGGTCCTGTTCTTGTGGGAGCTGTTGCCCCTTTCAGACTGACGTTCCCCAGCACAGTGCCCTCCATCTGCTCATCTCCCTCACTGGGTCTGTTTCTGCCAGAGGTTGGTGCCTACTGCCCACCTGCGTGATGTGCCAGTGTGCAGGCTCAACCCCGAGGCGCTGCATGGGATTGGGATGTTCCGTGAGGACCCGGGAGGCGCTGCCCCCGCCGGGGATTCCCAGCGCATCGGAGCCCCCAGGGCAGCGGGATGTGAGCGGCTCCCTGAGGCGCTATCCCGGCCAGCGCCCGCGCGGCTCCTGTGCAGGAGCCTCCCCGCTGGGAAGCCAGCCTGGCTGCATCGCTGCGGGCGCTGTGAAACATCCTGCAGGAATCTGGGAACAAACCCTGGCTGCTCCGCTGCTGTTTACCGGAGATGGCTTTTTTTTTATCTGGGAAACTACCCTGTGTCAGGGGACTTGGCCAGTCATGCAGGCAGCTTTTCACTGGAAGGGGAATTTAAAGAATGGGAGCTGCTGCCTCCATGCATGGAGGCTCCTGTAGTAAAAGCCTTGCTTCTCCTTGGAGTAAGCTCTTGATAAGACAAGACCTAAGATTTGGATAATGAGAAACATATAAACGCTTTAAAAGTGTCTTTAATACCTTAAGTCCTTCTTCTTTCAGTCTCTGTTTCTTTTGCTTTGGGATGTGTATGGAACAGAAGGGAGTGACATTCAGGCTTGGCACCATTTCCATGTTTCCAGCAAAGTGGGGTCTGCCACTTCCAATGAGTGGTGCTCAGTTTTCCTTTAAATTACAGCCACCGGATTCAGTTTTCTTTGCTAAAAGAAGTTGTGATGAAGACCATGTGTAATTATCTCGACAAAATGAAGTTATTCTGTAGCTCATCCTTTTCATTAGTGACTGCAAAAAAGCTCAAAGGTCAGGCTTTTTTTTTTTTTCTTCTGTCACAAGACTTCAGCAGATTAAGCTGTGTATTTAGGGTAATTGTGAGCAGGCCAGTGTCAGTCTACCAGAAAGACTGAGCTTGTTTGACAAGGCCTGTGGTTTGCTCGGTTGCTTGTCTGCACAGTCTCTCTGTCCTTTAAATTGGCGCTGCGGAGGCTCGGGCGTGTGGTTAATGCACTTGCAGGCACTGCCGGGATTCCTGGTCGCGTCCCTGCTGCGGCCTGCTGGACACGCAGCGTTCCAGAGCGCTCTGGCCACGCAGGAGGCTGGTGGCTCACACCAGCAGTGCTGGGGGAAACGCAAGGGATCGCAAGGTGCCCACAGGGGCAGTGGGGAGACACTCCGATGGAAGGACAGGAACTGAGGGAGAACCCTCCTCCTACCTGGGATTTAGCTGCAGCCTGTTTTTGCCGTGGATATTTCAGATGTGACAGTGAGGGCTTTAACAAAAGAGCAAAAGAAGGAACTAAACAAGTGCGAGTGCAAGGCTCCAGAAAGGCAATGCCTCACAGTGAGGTCCGGTGGTAGCATTGCTTTGTAACATAGCTTGTTCATCACTAATACATCTCCGTGCATTGAATGAATCTTGGTGTTTTAATTTCCAGTAGAGTGGAGAGGTCAGAGCCTGTGTGCAACCTTTGTAATGTATGTGTTTTATATAAAGCCATGTCTTGTTACACCTAAACACCTTCTTATCTGGAGCAGTTAGATACAAAGCTGAGTCCTCGTTCTCGGCTCGGTTCTCTCGGCCACCTACCATGTTTATCTGCACTCCCTTGGTGGTCTCGTCTGTTCTGGTGGCATAGAAATGATAGCTCCCCAGGCTGCCAAACCCACTGCTCGCGTCTGCAGTGCTGGGGTGCTCCCAGGGACTCTCTCTTTTGGCCCCGGCACTCTAATGACATGAGGGTTAAGTTGTTGTTTTGAAAGAAAATAGAGTTTACTGTGTTTCTGATTGGGACAGGCATGCAAAGCTCCCTTCAATTAGATCATCAGTAGCATTCATAAATAGCACTATGTTTACTGTTATTATTAACATAAGACTTGATAATATTTTTCCAGATAGGAAGGAAAAACAGTCCTTTCCACTACAAAATTTAGTTGGTTAAGCTCCATGGCTTTCCTTATGTAGGGCCTCATGCTGCACAATCGCCTTGGTCCCTTCAGCTCTGGGATCTTCAGTTCTTTACCCTCTGGCAGACCAAACTCATCGGGGCCATCGCTCTTGGAGTGCCCGTGAGTCAGGGTTTGGATGGCACAGGGAGCCCCCAAAGTGCCCCAGCTTGCTTCCCCGTGCCCCGGGTTACTGCCCTGTGCCACTTGCTGCTCAGGGCAGAGCTGGACAGCTGTGATAGATAGCAACCTCCAGTTCAGAGTGCAAATGATGACTGGGCTGGGAGTTTTCCCTCAACATAAGTTTCTGTTTCAGGATGCTCTTTGCTCTGGCAAAGTTATCTGATGTCCTCCACTCACACACCGGAAAAAGGGGACAGAAAGCCTTCCTTGAGCCTCTTTGGGTACCTCAGTGAATGCACTGATTCAGAAGCTCTTTGTTTCCTGAATTGCAAGACCTGCATGTCTTCCTGATATTCTTTAAGTAGTCAGAAGAACTGGGGCAAAATAATTGAGGCACAAGGCCTCCTTTCCTCAGGTGAAAGCAGTGTTCCCTTCACGGCGTTTGTTCGGTGAGCTTTGTTTGCAAGAAACGGCTAGAGAGAAATTTGCTGTATGGAGCTGGAATCCACAAGAGGAGCATTATTTCTGTCTGGATAAGGAGTAAGGGAAAGTGATAAATCCAAATAAAACTGACTGATGCAGGCAGGTTTTCATTCTTGCAAATCAGAAGATGTAAATGCTATACGCTGGCATAATTTTTCAGAGTAATTTCTGCTTGAAGCTTCAGTTAAATGCGAAGCAAATCACAGATATGTTAGAATTTTGCGCTGTGGGTGGGTTGTTATTTTTGCTAAGCAGTGGTGAAACCCCCACTGTAGATTCAGTATGATTTAAATTTCTGTTATTACTGTTCACGGTGATTTCTAAAATAGTATATTTAATACGGTTTTGAATTATGCGAAAGCTTGTTTTGCATACTGAGGAATAAAATTATTAGCAATAGGTTAATTTTTTCCTTGTCGCTCAGATGAGATGTGTTAGTCTCTAAAACTGGAAGTTCATATGTTGGTCTTGGCAGTGCTGATAATGCGATTTGCTTTCAGAGGGATTTGTGCTGGGAATATTCTCATGGATCAGGTCAAGAGGCTGGTGCCTGGTGCCTAGCTCTGTGTCTCAGGTCTTTGGTGCAAATTCAACTGCTCCCACTTTGCCTTTTCTCCTACCTAGTGACTAGGAGTTAGTCATAGTAAGACACCATTAGTTCAAGACCGAAAAGTAGAGTGGGGAGAAGAAGACTGTATAAAAGAGTGCATCCACTAAACTCTTCTTATACCCAACTTAGGTAAAGATTTGGTGTCTTTTTGGTTCAGTGTGAAGCTACTAATATCCTAGGTTACTCTTAGATTATCCTCTCTTAGTGATGCAATGAGAAGCATTCCTGTGAGTGACTTAGAGCCATGCAGCCTAATACATCGTGCACAGAGCGGGTAGGGGCCTAGTTGCCTTCTCACCCCTCCCTGCCCCAGCGTCCCTAAATCCTGGTAGGAGCAAGTGAATGTGTTCATCAAAGTTGGAGCACCTGAGTAGGCTTTTTAAACCCGCCGTACTTTTTATGTGCAAGTGAGAATAGAATTTCCAACAATCGCCAAATAAATAACTGTGTCTGTTTAGAAACTTCGTTTTTCTGAAAAAGCTGCTTTAAGATGTTGGCATTCACTCGAATGTCTGCCCTAAGAGGTGGGATCCAGTTGTCCAGGTGCAGTGACCAAGACTGAGAAATTCAGCTGAACTAGCGTTGATGTTTGTCCGAAATGCTAATGTTTTGTGTCACCAGGAGCTTGTATCTTCCTCACAGATTAATCTTTATACAAGTTGGCGACAGTGGGCAGCTTTGGCTCATTGATACTTTTCCAGAATGACAATGAGGCAATGAACAGTAGTGGAAGAGGCCGTGTCTGGAACCGTTTTATCCCAGGGAGTTTCCCTAAGGCTACAGAGTGTATAAGAGTCTGGCTCCTAGTGCTGTGTGTGCTGAGGCTCACCAGCCTGACAGTGCCATCGTTGCTGTGAAGGCAGAAGCCCAGCGGTGGATCAACATTAAACCCCCCTGCAGGGGTCAGAAGATGAATGAAATGTTGAGAGAAACTCTGTGTGATTAAGCAGGCCATCATCAATGACCAAATTCAGCAGAGGGGGACAGTGAATAGGTGTGAGAAATAAAAGTTAAGAGTTATAAAACAGGGAAATGTTCTGCTGTAATGCTGGCGTCTTAACTTGTATGTAGACATAAGAAGAAGTTGTTTGTGTTTCCATTTGGAAAATGGACATTGGAGTCTCCACGTACCTACCAAGTTGGACTTCAATAGATAGAGAGAGCCAAGTCAGTAACAGCATAAGCAAACAGACCTCTTGTGCATCAACCAAGATGTAGCTCTTTATTTCAGACTAATTCTGGCTAACATTGTGCTCAATATATTGCATTAAGGAATGATTTGACTGTGGCATTAGTGCTCTGTGTTATGTGTGGTGAAAATATTCTTGGAAAATTTAAAATCAAAAGTGAATCCGTTGTGTTGGTGTTGAGTTGACATTGCAGGACGCGGCACAGCTCTAAATGGCTTCACATGCAGCTTACCCAAAACTTGCTGTCCCAGCTTTTACTATGAACAAAAAGACAAAAGGGCACTTTGAACTGATGGAGCTCATGTGAAGCCCCAAAATGAAATAAGCTTCTTCAGCAAAATAGTTCTTTATTGGTATAGCAGCATTTGGGCCTTTTGCCAGTATGGAAAATCTGAATTGAAAATCACACCACTGCATGATTAATTCTATACCAACAAAAGTTTCTGCTGGTATCTTTAAAACCAACCGATCCTACAAAGAGGCCGTAGCGGTGCAGTAGTGAACCTGGGGGTACTTTCCAGCAATCTGTAGGGTTGAGAGATGAGTAGAGTTTTTCTCACCCAGCCTCATTTAAAGCATGTGGAGTATCAGTATCCATATGGGCTGTTTCATGATTGATCACTGCGGAGATTGGTCTCTATGGAAGATGTTTCATTTAGCACACGATTGAAAAACAAAGGATAAGTTGCTGCCGCACTAATCAAAACCACAGATAATCTGCTGCTCATATGTGACAATTGTTGCTGCCCTGTCATGTAAATGTACTTATTGATGAGAAAAATAATTACAGGCAAGTATTCTGCGGAGCGCTTGATGGAGCAGGGGGTCTGTAAGGGGCCCTTTCAGGCGCAGCCTCCCAGGCGCTGAGTCTGCAGGGCTGTCCCCGTGTCCTTGCTGCTGCTGAGCGCGTCACGTCCCAGCACCTGAGGCCAAGCAGTACCAGGCAGAGAGCTGCCCTGGAGCCAGCAGGGCACTTCAGACACTCTGAGATCTTGTCTGTCTCAGCCATCAGCCTGGGCACAAGCTCCCAGGCCCCCGGAGTCTCCGTGAGCCACCGCTGTTCCTGAGGAGGAGCAGTCAGGCGGAGCTGAGCGCCCGGGTTGCCGCTGCGCTGAGCGGGGCACGGAGCAGGGAGCGCTGCCCCTGCTGAGGATCCATGTGGAAACATGGGAGCTGCAGGGAGGTTATACCTAGGGATGAACAGCAGTGATGAGGTGCTCATTGCTTCTGTTTGTCAAAGGTTTTGGTATATATTTTGTATTATTATCTGTTAATACTCAGGCTGTTGCCAAGCTGAGGTTCGAATCATTGCACTATGAAAGGATCCTTTGACTGTTGCAGTGGAATTAGTACCCTCTTATTTCTCCTTCAGTTTTAATAATTTCTTTTCACTTCTTGTCCCAAACGTGGGCAGTTGCCAGTGCTCCGTGCCACAGCTCAGTGCAGATTCACTTAAAATCCTAATAGCAGTCTGACCCTACAAGGAAACACCGGCCAGCGGAGCGCGTGCAGCACAGGAGGCCTGCACAAGTGTTGTGGCTGCTGTGCCTTTCCAACGTTGGCTTTCAGAGCTTTGGGCAAGGCCTCCTTTGCACATGCCTGATAGATCTGTCGTGTCCTGGCACGGTCCTGGCATTCCTGGTGTTGTCACTGTGGAGCTGCTTGCAGCTTTGGATGCTTCAGAGTTGGTTCTGTTGCTTGTGGGCCGTGCAAATGTACAGAACTGCAGCAGCAGGGATGCAACTGGAGAAAGTCCTTGCGATTCGCTTCCTTGGCTGTTGTTCCAGGCTCTGGTGCCACGTGCCGCTGGGAAGAATACCCTCCTGTTACGTGGTAGTAGAAGAGCTCCAAAACAGTCTCACAAGACCAGCTGGGTGATAAAATGACCGGTTTGATTCAGTATTGATAAAACACATCAGCAAAGGAGGAAACTGTTCTTACCTTCATATAAGAACCAATGGGCTGATGCCCTTATTGCCAAATGCAAACAAAGGCAGCCCCAGGTTACAGGAGGTCTAGAAGAGGGCAGTGGGACTGGTGAAAGTCTCTGCCCTGCGCTGAGGAGGCCCGGGATGTGGGCACTGGGAAAAGCCCGTGCCTCAGGGATGGCCCTTTCCTTGCGGGACGAGAAGCAGCTCTGTTGGATGGAGCTGGGGTCAGCTGGAGCTGCTGCCATGTCCAGGGCAGCGCTAGAGCTCTGCGATCTCCTGCAGCAGGAGTTGGGATGCAAAAGGTCCACGGGACTTTAAGCGGTAAGAAACTGGAAGGGGGAGACCTGCTGAAGATTACTAAACCAGCCCCTCAATCTCCAGAAATATTTGAAATTAAAATAATTGCAGACCAGAAAAGTACTCTAAGTATGATATATGTTTGTCTCTGTTCTTGACTTAAACCTAATGGTCCCCTTAGAACCGTTGTTGCAAACAGGATACTAAAGTTGTTCCAAAGCTCCTATATGTCTGTCGGTTAGAGCTAACATTTTTGTGAGATGTTTTAACCCTTCATACCTGAGACGTTGGTGTTTTTCTTGGATAGCCTTCTAGTCAGCAAATTTTATGCTGCTATTTCCAGACTTCTTCCAGGATATCTTGTTAGTGGTAATTGAAAAATTAATGCAAAATATGAAGCATGCTTGGGCCTGGGCTTTTGATAAAACACCCCAAAGAAGTCTCTGCACATATTTTTTCCTCTCCAAGTATTAGTATGCAAATGACTGGGCCTTCCTCTCTTTCTGTCTGTTATTTGGGCAGCAATAAGTTCCTAGATAGGCTAAAAAGAAGCAGAGGGTTTCTGAATTGACTGTTATTCATCCATTGCTCTGCTACTCATCCCTGTACGTCTGTCATAAACTATTTTTCTCTGGATGTAGAAACCTCTGTTTTGCAAGCTAAATCTGAGTTATTTTTATCATAAATGCTAACCACTGGTTTTGATTTGAGTTCATCTGGCGCGCCTTTAACTTTCCATGAAGGCCAAATAATGCTACCAGTTGGGAGTCTCCTGAGAAAAACGTTCATTTGCGCTGTGTGTCATCCAAGGGCAGTGGCAATCTTGCATCCGCAGCTCCCTAGCGTGCAAGGCAGATGCTTTAGTGTTTCCTTTTTATAATGCTTGCTAGTAAGTGTTGCTGTTAAGTCATCAGCTAATTCCTGATTCTGTGAAAGAAGCATGTTTGGGGCAGAAATTTTCCAGGCTTAGGTTTGTTACAAAGTAAATTGTTTGCCGAATAAAAAGCATTTAAGCAGATAGACAGCTGAAAGGGGCGAAATTCAAAAGTTGTGGTTTGCATGGAAATTATCCGCATTGTGGAGGTGTCTATAGGTTTTTTGTTTTGGCCGTTATTTTCAGTTGTCTTCCTTGCGTTGCAGCCGCCATCTTGTTTAGCCTTCGCTATTAGAAAACAATCGGAAAACCAGTGGTGCCAAGTACAAAATGCATCTCATTTTTAAAGTTCAGCTGCGTCCTTATAGGAAGAATTCTAGCAAAAGGCTGCTCCACGATACCTTTCAGATATGGGCAGTGCTGCCAAAGCTCATGAAAGGAGCGCTTTGGCCAGACGTTTTGCTGCTGCTGTTACAAGCCCCGCCATTGCCAGGTCTTCAGGGCTAAAATGGCCCCATTTTCCGCCTTGGCGTTTTAGAGGCCACCTGGCAGAGAGCGGAAAGCTCCCGTTTGTCTAGGTGCACGAGGGAGGCAGGTGAACGGACAGCAGCGCACAGGCTCGCTCCGAGGAGCCGCCGGGCCCGGCACTTCCAGCACTGCCTCTGAGCAGAGCCGAGGAAGGGCTGCAAACTGGCCAGGAGTCGAAGCAGGGCTGAGAGCAGCGTCCCTGCAGTGCAGTTATCACCAGTCGTCTTCAAGGCCTTCAGATTCTGCCTGGGCCTGGCATGCTCGGTTGCAATAAGCCCGGTGCTAAGCTCGCAGGCTTTGAGGAGGGCTGCTGGGGTGGATTAGCTTTGCCCCTGGCCAGGCTTGGCTGGTGGCGCTTGCTGTGGTGTGTGTTAGAGTGGCCAGGCTGGCCGTGCTCCTTGGTGTGGGGCCGCGCCGTGGGGCACTGCCGGGGGCTCCCTGGCCCGCTCAGGCACTGCGGGGTTGCGGAGGTGGCTGCGGCCCCGCGCGTGGGCTCAGGGGCAGCTCCAGCGGCCAGGTAGGCCGGCGGAGAGGGGTTTAACCAAACCTGGACTTTTGAAGAGCACCGACCCCCAACCCTACCTCTCCTCTGAGGCTCGTTTCCAGGCGTCAGTATTTTCTGAGCCAACGAGGACATGCATTCCTGCAGTGCCAGGCTGGTGAAATGGCTTCTAAGAGGCGAGAATGGGGGGTTATTTTGATGTGCTCTCCTACTACTATTTTCTTTTCCTCACTACCCATCCTTCATTCTTGACACACAGAATTACTGGATTTGATGGAAAATGTGCTTGGAAGGCAGAGTCTTTTTTTTTTTTTTTCCCAGCTTTTGTAAGTGAAAGTGCAATCCAGCTGCTGGCAAATCATAACCTCATTGTTTTGGCAATGCTGTTTCATTTACTTTTTTTTCTTTCATACAAACTTGTTTGCTCAGGTATTGGAATTCAGAGTTTTCCTTCTTTTTAGAAATTCACACCCTTTCTGGCAAGGTTTGAACTGTTTTTATTGCTCACAATTATACCTACAGGTAAAATAAATACTTTCCCACGGATGCCCTGGAATCTGGTATGGTTATAAGCTGATGTAGCTCTAGGAGCTGAGTTGTACAACAAGTATTTCTGCTGTTCAGTCTTCTCATTCTGACTCTCCTTAAAGACACAGGGCCAGAATCTGCACTTGCTCTTGGGTGATCACAGCAGTTCTTTTTAGGGGCAGCAGGGATTCACCCGTGCAAAACTGGTGTGGATGAGTAGACAACTAACTGGCTTGTAAGGAGAAGACCTCTGAGGGCAACCTAACGTGCACGGATTTTGCAGTGCAAGTCTTGCTGTGGATTTAGGTACATAGCTCTTGTAGCATCGGTCTGCACTGTGTGCACAGAAATGGCATCGAAAGAGCATTTTTCAGTCACAAAGTAGGACATGCAGAAGTTAGGAAATGCCGTAACGAAGCCTGCCTGTGCAATTCATTATGATTCATTTTTAATTATGTGCTCACATAGTATTTTTTCCGCTGGGGCGGCCGCGCAGGATGTTGGGTGCTCCCTTAACGAGCAGCTCCTCGGCAGTTTGCTTCATCTGCATTGTTCCCTGTGTAGCCCAAGGCCTTATTTACTGCACGCTCTGAAATCCTGTTTGGAGGGGTAAATCCATGAAAACACCTTGGCCTGGTGACCTCGAGCGCTGAGGCGTGGGGCTTAGGGGGTGCTGCCGTGTGGTGTGGAGGGGCAGCGGCTGCGGCCCCGGTGCCCGTGCAGCTGCACTGCTGGCTGCGCCGGCTCCGCACACCCCGCTCCCTGGTGCCCAGTGCCACGGGTGCACAGGAGCCGGCGTTGGGGCCGCCTGCTCCCGGCAGTGGCACCCATGTGCCCAACGGCCGTGCGGAAGGGCTGTGGCAGCTGGGAACGAACCCGTTTTCCCCTCTTTAAATGGGCCTGGCAGCATGGGTCAGCCCATGTCACAGAGGTGCTCTCTGGCTCCACTGTTCAATACAACGTTTTCTTTTCTGTTATAATAAATATAACAACTTATATTTTTAATATAAATTTATATGGTCCCCCGTTCTTCATCCTGCACGAGTCTCAACCTTATGGTGAATCTCACCCTTCTTCCCTCCCCAGGAAACCAGAGCCTTGACCATACCACCTGGTGGGAACAACCGGGACTCTTGCACTCCTGAAGCAAACGTGGGAGAGCAGCAGCTGGCAAGAGCCCACGCCGTGCTCAGGAGAACCCTGGCAGCAGCAGGGGCAGTTGCAGGCCAGGCTGCATCCTGTGCTCCAGTTCTGTTCAGTGTTTCAGTACAGGGGTAACCTCAGAGTTGGGCAGGGTCCTCAACTTCCTACAGATCCGTGTGTCAGAAGGGATGTGCGCCACTTTATGGTGGGAGACGCTTTATATTTTTCCTCAGGGTAATCTACATGGGCCTAGGTTATGCCTTCAGTTTCCTTATGGTTAGAATTAACTAGAAACACTGCAGTGTAAGGACTCTAAATCCTCTTTTTTTTAGTTTTTATTTTTATTGGAATGCATCAGTTCTGGAGTTTTATTCAGGAGAAATTTTGTAACACAGAATGGAGTTTATTATAGAGGAAGGGAAGAAAGGTTCACCTCTGCCACAGAGATGCTGATCTGGGTATTTCCGATAGGGAGAGTCTGGAAAGCAATGGAGGAGCATGAATCTGAATCTCGTACTGTTCAGGTGACATCCCACCGATGGGATCATTTGCTATAGGATTATTTTTCTATCTTCTGTCATTCTATTTGGAGATAAAGGTGACAGGGACAGTGGTTACTCTTCCTGGACAGAAAAAAAAAATCTTGTGAGCTGTCTAGTGTTTTTCCTTAATGGGTTCTTCTAGTGATGTTTTTGAGGGCAGAGAGATGTTTTGCTGCTTATTTCTACTCAGGAGTCCTGCCAGTGTGACCTCATGTTCATTTTCAGACAAAAATTGCATGAATATTTTTTCACTAATGCATAATCTAAGTTCAAGAGTGCATAATGGTAGTTGAATTGTTCCTCCAGTGTTAGCTAACTGGAAATTTTCATTGCATTGCTTGCAGATATTCTTACAAGTGCAAACAGATACACAGCAAGTCAAACAGAGCCCACTTAATACGTGTAATGAAAACAGCTCCCTGAGGAGCAGGCGTGGGTGTCCAAGAGGAGCCCTCGTTGCTGGAAGCAAAGCTGGCTCCTTCGCATGGGACTTGATGGCTTTTGAACGTCCCCCGCACGGGCAGCACCTGGGACACAGAATCACAGAATCTTCAGGGTTGGAAGGGACCTCTAGAGATCATGTAGTCCAACCTACCTGCTCAGGCCACACGCCATGAACTGCGCAAGCGCTGCCTTTACCTGAGCTTAACGCAGGCTGGAAACTTGGCATATCCTATACCTAGCCCATCTTTAAAACAGAATAGATTATTAAAACCCAGCAAGCCAGCAGCCACGGAGAGCAGTGTGCTGTTTCCCCGAGCCGGGGCTGGGCAGAGCCGCGCTGAGCTGTAGTCGCCTTCGTCATTTCTGGCTCGAGCGCTTTGCGCGGCCTCCTTCCGCCGGGCGGCCCGGAGCCGGATGCCGGCGGCTCCCGCCGCGAGCACGCACGCTCTTCCGATTCATGCCCTGCCGGCGGAGGCTGCTGCCGAGGCCTGTGTGGAGCCTGGAGGAGCGGCCCGGGGCGCAGATACTTCCTGAGCTTTATTCAGGCCATTCTGAAGCTCTTTGGTTTATGTAAATGCAGCGATTCAGCCTGACTGAAGCCTTGTTGAAGGCTATGACACAACTTGGGTTAACTTCAGAATCGGCCCTGCTGGCAGCACAGGCTCTCTTGCTAGATGCCCTGTGCTTCCTGCTCCGCGCCGCGCTGCGAATAGAACAAGAACAGCCTTTCTTGCAGCCTCTTGGCACCGCTCCTGCCACGGGGAACCCAGAACAAACAGGAAACAATGCAAAATACCAAACTGCCATGAACTTCCAAAAAATGCCGGCTTGTGGTTGGCTTTGGTGCACTTCTCTTGAGTTGTTCATTACCTTGTTCACATGGGTTTACTTCCCATTAACTCTTTTTAAAGTATACATAAAGACTATATGAAGCTCTGAGGCAGCTTCAGGGACTAGATACAGTTGAAGTTGCCTTGAAAAGGTGGTATTTTGGAACGCAGGCTTCTTATGTTAGTAAATCCTCTGCTGCTTTTCTCAGCATTTCGTTTACACTGTCACTGTATTTGTGCTCGAATCCAACAGAGAGTATGGAGCTTTCCAACAAGGAGCTAAAACCTGTAAAACACCCAATTTGCCTCACATCTGCCATGGTTTAATGGTACAGAACATTTAAGGGACCTGCTGAAGACCACAAGGGGGATAGGAGATCAGAAAATCAAGGACTCCACAGATCTTGAATCAGCTTGAAGCAGCTTAGTCTAAAATGTATTGAAAGAAAAAGACCTTTCTCCAGGAACTTTGTCAGCCTTCGTGTAAAGCTCTGAAGGCCGTGAGTGACTTTGGTCCTGTGAAGCACCGTAGCTTATACTTGTGGAGTATGGGCAAAGCATTTGAAGTGGGAACTAAAACTGCTATAATGTGCATCATAAACAGCCGCAAAATAGAAAATGTAAGGCATTGAAAGTATGAGAGCTTATCTATTCTCTATTTTTTTTTTTAATTGCTTGTTCCACTCTCATATGTGTGTTAGTAGCAAAGACCAGCTGAGCGGGTTAATATCAGCTAAGACCCAAATAACTCAAGGTTGCAATCAGCTAACACTAAAAATACCCCTCAGTTCCCCCACCTGATAGGGAAGCCCATGTAAACACCCAGGCTTTGTCTAATAATAAATACAGATGTTCCCAAGTAGTGTTTATATTTAAGCCACGAGCCCTGCATTTTCATTCATGAGCCACGTGCTTTTCTCCTGTCTCTCTGCTTCAACATATAGATTTTCTGGTTTGATCTTCCTGGAGCTTTTGTGGCCGCGGCCGATGGCCAGCGCCGTGCGGTCGCGTGCGCAAGGCCCTTCTGCTCTTGGTGGGCTGCTGCGGCTGTGGCTCGCGCGGCCGGGGACCCGGCTCACGAGCACCGTGTGACAGACCAGGACCTCTGCCTGGAAACACCCTCCGTTTCCATAGAGCCCAAGTCACGTACGTTACGTTTCTGTAATAAACCCGTCCCGTACATTCTTTAAATGAAAGTCTGTTAGTCGTCAGACCCTTCTTTATTTTCTTTGCATATCTGAGGAAGCCCTGATACCCTCCCGCTCTTTACACTCCCCCAAACCCGAACAGAAATAGTTAGGTGTGAATTAAACCCTCTTAAAATAATTAAGTAGGGTCAAATAAATCCTAAGAGGTATTTTTTTTTCAAGTGAGAGGAAATATGCAATAAAAAACAAATGCAAGACTTATTTGCTTATCCTGGGATATACATACTAAATATATTTTATATATTTATATGTATTTTTATATATGTATTTATATATATATATATAAAATTCAGTATGTATTATACTGTATATCCCAAGACTGGGAAACAACTTGTCTTTTCTCATATACAGAGTTATAAATGAGTTAGGTCGGCCTTGAAACCGCTTGAGCTGAAAGCAGGTTTAAAGGGTTATGGGTGGGGGTAAGAAGTGTGGGCTTTTTCATATGGGTATCCAGGTGCTGTGGAGGGGCATCATCATCCCTTGATAAAAGTAGAATGAGGAGCCTTTACGGCAGCCGTGTGGAGATGGGATTCCCCAACTGTGCTGGACACGTCCTTGGCGGTAAAGAAACCGTTCCCAGCCGGCAGATGAAGGCAGCTTCCTAATTCTTGTGTGAAGCTGCTTAGGAAGCTCTGGGCTGGCAGTTGGCAGCGAGCCCCTGGGGGTTCCTGTGTGCTCCTGTGCGGGGCTTTGCCTGCCCCGTGGCACCATCGCCCATCGCGTTGGCCCCTGGCAATGGGCAGCGCGGGGCGGTCGCTCTGAGCCGCGCGGCCCTCGGCCGCCCCGCGTGCATGGGGCCCCGGCGGCCGCCGCGCTCCCCTCACGGCTGAAGGAAGCGGGCGCCTCGGGAGACCCGCGGATGCCCTAACGCGTACGGAGCGTCCGCGGAGCCCGCACGGCTCAGAGTCATCCTGCTGGGAAGCAGCATGTGCTTGTCAAGCGAATGAGAACATAAACCTGCTCGGCTTGGGATGCCCTTTGTGGGCAAGGGGAGGTGCTTCGTTTGAGAGAAGGCTGCTTAAAGCAGGTATCTAGATTTTTTTTTAGTGGAAAATATCGCAGGAACCTTGGTGATGAGCAGGGTCTTTGTTTCCTGTCCTATTGGCGCGTGGCATGGGAAGGACACAGATCTGCACCCCTGGCTTTGGCCCAAGTCGATGGAAAGGCTGCTGCTGCTATGGCAGGTTTTGCTCTCGGGATGCCTGCAACACAACTGGGTTGCTGAGCCTGTTTGCATGTTTTCGTACTGGTAGGTTCCTCAGCGTCTAGTATGTTTAGAAAGGCCACTGGGTATTATTTTGCTTGCTCCTCTTTTAGTCTCCTGTCAGATTTGCGGGACAAAATCAAGAGCCCTTTCAATTTCACAGCTTCCTGGTCCAGATAAGTTCCTGTACCCTCCTCTGTGCCGAGCTCTCTGAGTGTTTCTCAGCAGTGTTAAGCAACATGACTAACATCTGTCACGTGTGGTTAGTTCTCTCTCTCTCATGCTCCCTCCAGGGAGCCTTTCCATTGACTTCAATGGGCCTTAGATCAGGCTCTAAATTAGTTTGAAGAATTTGGGATGAGTGTGGGTTTTTTTTGTTTTTAATTTTTTTGTAAATGTCTACTAACTTTGCCAGCAAACAGCAAGTGGTAAAGACAACTAGAAAAGAAAAAAGAGAGGAAAAAAAAGAGGAAATTGTTGCTAGGATTTGGGCCATTAGATGGGAAGATGCTTTGTGTAACTTCTTGCAGCTGCAGCAGTTGCTGCTGTTGCTGCAGATGTCTCAGGTGGCAGGGAAGCAGGCGTGGGCTTGGGGCTGCGGGAAGCCCTTCCCCACGCCAATAACACTAAGCATGTATTTCTCATAACAGAAGAAAAATTGCAATTATTAATCTGCATTTCTCATCAGCAGCTTACCATTAGGACTTTAGAGGGGCTCATCTTCCTAAAACAACTTCTCTTTACGTAGGATTTCTTTTCGATCTGTTTCAGTCTTCTTTAGGGACCTAACCTCTGTGCGCGCTTTCTCAGCAGCACGGAGCAGAGCTCGGGGTGATGCCTGATGCTTCAGGACAGTGCTGATGTTCACCTCTTCATTGCAGAGCTTGCAGCAGAGCTGCATGGTGTAGCTTTAATTTGAAAGACCACCTATTTTTTTCTGGAAAAGTAACCAAACCTACAGTGCTCCCCCTAGCTAGTGCATGCCCGGTGCTGGAGCTAGAGCTGTTCTGTGGCCTTTGCTGGACCCTGGAGATGCTGCCCATGCCCGTGGTGCGCTGAGCACTGCCGGCTGCTTCCCCGTTCACAAGAATAGCATGTTCCTGTTGAAGAATGAAGGGAATTTTTGTCAGTTTTTGGCCAGTAGCACTACTAATGGTTATAAACTCCCCAGCGGACAGGGAGTCACTTAAATGCGGAAGAACATAGATTTTTTTTTCATACACTCATGAATCACATAAGAATCATGAAACCATATCTTAGTAGTCCAGCCGTGCAGCACGGCTATTAAATTTTACTGCTTACAGTTCCATATGATGGCATGTTCCGTGGCAGAAAGCTCCTACCAGCAGGTGAGAGCTTGCATACGTTGACACCACACAAATTCCCTGTGGTGTCCCAGCCTATGCCTGGACTGGGGTTCGGAACAGCTTAACAAAGCTAGCACTTGCATCCACTGTGGCTTGTGGTCCTGTTGTGTGAGTGCAAAATTGTCACAGGTACTTGTGGTTATGAAGGTAAATGTCAAAGATGAGTTTTTTGATCTTCATTAAAACAGTGATTCTGTCCAGAAGACAGATCTCTCGCGTAGAAATGTATGTCCAAAGGTACACGTGGGAAGGAAAATCCCGGCTAGCTGCAGGAATATTGCTGAAGCATTTCAGATCCGGGCAGGATCAAACATAGCAGAAGCAGCGTATAACCTGTCTGCACAGGGAGCCACTCCGTTATCGGAATGCTTCTTCCCACAGTCACCTCTCAGTTGTACTTTGTAGCTCCCAGCTGAACAGAAAAACCCGGTTCCTGCCCTCGTTTGGCTGAGCGTGGCTTGGGAGCAGCTCCGGCGCAGCCCGCGGGCTGCGGTGCCTGCAGGAGGCGGCGGCCCCTGGAGAGGTCACTCGGCAGCTGAGTTGGCCGCGGCTGCGAGCTCTGCGCGCTGCGCTCGGCTTGGCTGCCTCTAGTGCCTCCCTCTGACTCATGCATCTGCGCTGGCTGCCCTTGCCAGCGTGGTGGCCGGCTACCTGCAAGGCTGGCCGGGCTGCGTGCATCCACAGCGCTCTTTGCTTTGCTTTGCTTTGGGATGCCCCTCGTGCTGGTGCCGGCGTGTTTCCCTGGAGGAGCTTGCACTCTGGGGCAATAGGCTGGCTGCGTTCAGCGTCCGAGCTGGCGCCACACAGAATTTTCCCTGTTGCGTGCTGGCATTTTCCTAGCAGAGTCTGTGTGAGCCTTTTGGGGTGATGTCGGCGTACCAGAGCAATCTTCCTGTCTTCTAACTTGTATTTTGTACTTGTTTGGAAAAAATCTCTCTGCCTCTGCCTTAACGCATTCACTAAGTAAATAACATTGATAGATATGTGTCCCCAACTTGTAAGTGTCCAGGTCAAAGGCTTGATTTTGGGAGAAGTGTTTCTGTCAATAGTCAGTATGCCAGATCTGTTGGTTTAACCCTCAGAGAGAGTTACCTAGAGTCTTATGGAAGGTTTTTATTTGTTTTGCTTCATTGCTTGTTTTTGTGTTAGTTCCTTTTTGGAGAGGCAACCTAGTCTACAGGTCAGAGCTTGGGCTGGGAACCAGGAGCCTGGAGCTTCTTCTGCCTGCTGCTGAGTTGATCTTCAGCCCGCGAGTCTTGTGGTACCGCTGTGCCCTCGGTGCTGCTCTTTTTTGAAGTGGGGAGTAGTGACCATGCAGGTTTGCTATGAGTATTAAACAGTTAAGGGTTTTTGAAAGTCGGGCAGAAATGAAATTCCATATTCTCAAATGAATAGTTTATAAAGGCAAAAGGGACCATTGCTCAACAAGAGTGACCTGCTCCCTGGAGGTGCCCAGCTCGAGCCACCGGATCAGAAATACCCGAGCTCTGGGGGAGCTCAGTTCTGAATTCAGATCTGGGTGGGAGCCTCGTGACTCAGTCCCATCCATGTACAGAGCAGGCAGGAATACAAACGAGCATCTTTGAAGTTAGGGAATGCTTGAGTCCAGAACTGAACCATGTCCCAAAATGTCCCACCATTATAAGTAGTTTTTCAATATAAAACTCCAAAAATTAAATTATTTTAAAGGAGCTAGCATGTCTGCATAGAATAATGTCCTCATAAGGACCACAGGTTTTGTCCTCAAGAAGCTGGCCAGAAAGTGATCCTCAGGAACCTGGACATTATCTTTTGTTGTTACCTTGTGTGCTGCAGATCAGGATCTGGCTCACTCTATGTCTCTCCTGTGGTCTTCCCACCTCTCACAATTTTAGCAAACAAGATGGGAAGGAGAGAGAAGGAAGGAACTCTTCATAGACTCGGTATGATGCAAACAGTTTAATTAGGAAGTAATGCCAGATAGCTTTTCCTTTCCTTTGCTGTTTTTCCAGCAGGATGCATCCTGGGGAAACAATACGGGAGGCGAGGAGCAGGGAGGCTCTGTGCGCGCGGCCGCGCAGGAAGGCGACGCGCGGTCAGGCGCTTATGTAACAGTGCCGGAGCCGCTCGACGTTCCTCGAGGGAAGCACAGGACCAGCGCCTAGGATCGGGGCAAGTATTCCTGTCACACCTAAAAGGAAGATAATGCGGGCACACCATTTTGCATCGCCTTTCTTTGTGAAGTTTGCTGATTTCCCTGAGCCTGGCTTCAGAATGATAGCATGAACTAAAAATAACTGCACATATGGGCCTTAAAATGTCCCTGTGACACAAGGTCAAACAATAATGGGCATTTCCTACTCTTTTAACCTCTGTAGCAAGAAGGAAAAGTGTTCAAAAAGACCACTGCTATTAAGGTCAACCTGAAACATTTGACCCTGAACTGTTTTGTTTCTTGCATTTTAAAACCAAGGAAAGATACGTGGAAGCCCATGAGACAATGGTTTTTAGCTTCTGGATCCTGAACTTCTCTTGCTACTATTTATAACCGCCGTGACGTTTCACTGTAGAATAGCAGTGTTTGCAAATGCTTGTGCAATTAAACCCTTGGAGAGTGAGCTCGGGGGGGGTAGATCCTGAAAGAAGAGCCCAGGGCAGGGAAAGCTGTCCTGGTGTGAGGAGCTCTTGGCTCAGCCCCTCTGCGAGCTGTTGATAGCTGGGGATGGCAGCTGGGAGCCAGGACACCTCTGGGCTGCTCTGGGAATCTGCTCCGGCTCTGTGAGCGCCAGCAAGTCACACACCACTTCCAAGCTTCGGTTTAGCCATGTGTGAAACAGGGTGAGCATAGTCTTAATAGAGGTGGGGTGAAGGTTAATGATTAGAGAAATGTTTTAAGATCAGCAGATGAGAGCGCTGGGCAAGCACAAGGTATGGCTCCGAGGAATGCAAGGACTACTGCTCCTGTTTCATCACTCAATAGTGCTGTGAAATTCAGTGCCCTGAATATCCTGAGAAGGAGCTGGATTTCTTCCTTGTAAATACAGCACGAACACTAGCACTAGGGAAAGTTATTAGTAGGTTACTCAAGTTGTGGGAGGTTCCTTTTAAAGTGCACTCTTAAAAATTCCTTGTGGTTTTACCCTAGGTTCCTATAGAAAGGATGAGCCTTGGGGCACATTTCTTTCCTCTCCTGTGGGAATGCACAACAGAGGTGTCATCTCATTAGAAACTGATTTTGCTTTCATCAGTTCATTCAATGTTTCCTCCATCTTGCGTTTTCCAAGGGTGATTCTTATTCTTCTTCAATAAAACTTTTTTTATCCCTTTGAAATGAGAACTTTAATCTCCTCATGCCCTGGCCACTGCACCCACTCTTCCTTTTAGTCTTTGAGTACCAAATTTCTTCTCTCCCTCAAGAATGCACAGGCTTCTGATGCTAACATCCCCTGTGTAACTCACCAGCCTGCCCACAGCTGCTGCCTTGAGTCCTTCGGGGCCTCCACCTTCAACCTAGTCTTTACTTTGGAGAGTCTGCATGACTTGGAGCTACTCTTCCCTCTTGGCTTATCATAAAAGTGATTCTTCCCACTCACTATCTCCCATATTTTCATAATGCTTCATCTGGGATGCAAATATACGCCAGGAGCCCAAATCGTCCTCTGAATTTCCCAGTATCAGACAAAGGCTGTTTGGGATTGATTTGCAACACAAAGTGGGATTTTTGACCAAACAACATTTTTCACAGAAAATACCTTTGACAGAAAGCTCTCTCTCTTAACTGACAGCTTAAAAACTCAGGCATGAATTTTTCTAGGCCAAATTAAAAACAAATAGGAAACTCATTGAGACCCGAGAGTTTTGCTTCTTGCCCGAAGCAGCCTTGCTTCCCGGGATGTGTTCCTGCTGCTCCAACGCTGGCCTCCTTGGAGCCCCTTGGCGGCCTGGCTTTGCCCAGGGTCGGCAGAACAGGGCAGCGACGCCGGCCGTGTCCCCCGGTGCCTTCTGCTTCCATGCACCGGGCTGGGAAGCGCTGCTGCACGGAGAGGCACTTCCACCTGGAGTGTGAAAGGATCCGCAGAAAGGCAAACGCTGCCCTTCCATGTAAGCTGCACTGATAAATGCTGCTGCAGCAGCGCCCTGGAGTTCATTGAATGATTTATTCAGTACAAACTCTGATACCGAGTTCAGCGAGTGGTATATAGGGAACAGATTCGCTCAGTGCTGGGAGCATTAAAAGCGAGTGTGATCCCGGAGCTGTCAGCAGCGAAGAATGAAAGAGGATGAACTATTATTCTTTGGCTCGCATTCCAGCGAGAGCCGCCACCTCCGGCTCGGCCTGGGGGGAGCCGGGGCACGGAGGAAACACTGAAATAAGCAGCCCCTTCAAACAGCCCAGCAAAGAAGGGGCTCTTGCAGATGCAGCCTTTTCTGTTTCCCACTCTATATGGGGCACTGTGATCTTGTTTTGCTTGGGGCTCCAAAGGCTCGCGGGTGAGCGCTGTACAGGGCTCCCAGTGATGAAGCAAACTCAAAATGACATGCCCTGCATCCTTCGGAGTCATACCATTATGCATGCCATTTTGGGCAGAACATTCGTTTATGATGAGATCTTTTATTGATGGCATCTTTAGTACCCAAAGAGAGAGTGAAGAGTGATTTACTTTGACAGAGCATCAAATATTTTTCTTAGGGTGTAAACACAAATTGTCATCCATGCAGAGAATGGGAGCCTTGAAGAAATAATTGCATGGAGCCCAATCTGCTCAAGTTTGAGGGAAGTCTGTAGTTTGAGGAAGAGTCACAAATAGTGAATGAAATCTCTGTGTTGGTTTTTTACTCTTTCGAGAAAAGTAATTCTGAGATATTTTGAAGAGTGGAATCTGCCGTTATCTCTAGGTGTCTTATTACAGAAACACAGGCTCTTCAGGGCCTGCTAGCTCAGGCAACTTCAGCTGCTTTCAAAGTTAGCTCTGGAGGGGTGCTATATAGGATGCTATAGAAGTTATATAACATTGACATTATAATGGCAAACATTTTTTTGTATCCTTCTGTGAGGAGTTTGGGTACTTGGGTTCCTAGTGCAAGCAGAACGTTAGAAACTCGGTCTTCCTCCTGCAGAATCGATTGTTTCCAAGCACTTGTACAGGTGAGATAAGTGGCACATGAAGGACGTGCGTCTGTAGTGCTGAGTCAGTAACATCAGACAAAGAGCGGGCACATTTCTGTTCAAAAACAGGCTTTGTCAGCTGTGATATCTGAATTTCTATGTTGAGCTCTGTGCTGCAATCAAATATAAAGCTTGAAGCAGGTCCGTTATGAATCCTTCACTGTTTTGCACTAGGCGGGATGGCTCAACACTCGGGAGATCTGCGGCCCTGGCTTGTGTTTCCTGCGCTGCAGCAGCCGGCTGGCGCCTCGGAGCCCGGGCGCTCTGCTGAGCAGCGCAGACCGCGGGCGCGCAGCGGATCCGTCGGGCTGACCCCGTGCACACAGCAGCTCTTCCCCTTATCCCGCTTAGTTCGCTCTGTGTTTTGCGTGAATTCATTTGGTCACCTCTGATACTTCTGTGTCCCTCTGTAATGGGCAGGATAGTTTCATTTCAGGCAGCTTGTGGGGAAGGATAGCTGAGACATTCAGATGAATAAGTTCTGCTCATTTGCAGTTAGGCCTTGCTGGGCTTAGTGCTGTGAAGGACTGGCCTTTAGCATCAGGTCCTGCTTCTTCCATCTGTGGAATGAAGAGTTCCCACGGCGAGGGAACAAACTCCCATGAATTCCCACTCGGCATTCTGGATTGCATGACAAATTCCATTGATAAATAATTAACTTAGAATGATTAACCTCCATGTGAAGTATACTTTTATATTTTAGTAACAGCACGACTTACTTAAAGACAAGTTGAGGCAATTGTTTGGGTTATGAAAGAAAGCTCTGGCTTCAAAGCTGGGTTCGTGGCCCTTCGGGCTACCCAGGACGGATGGCAGAGGAATGGCAAAAAGTATATGCCAACTTAGAAAAGATAGGTGCATAAAAACGTGCTGGAAGTGCCCAAATTTATGTTTTGATTTATTTTGGTTT
>JAUBOD010000589.1:1952426-1967082 GCA_032353885.1 Nothura maculosa
AAGGCAAAAATGGGGTGCAAGAGAGAGATTTGTGCTCTTTACCAGTGGAGCCTCTTGTTTCAGCAGGGTGCAGTTTGTGGCCTCTAAGCCGCGGCGTTCTGCGCTGCTGGGCCCTGCAGCTCCCCTTGGCTCCCTGCAGCTCGCACACGACACAGCAAGTGGCTAGAACAGGCAGTGGTGCTGAAGCAGGGTGTACTCCATGCAAAGAGATTCGTGGCTTCTGGTCTCTAGGTGAAGCCTCTGCTCTTCATGGTTAATAAAAGAAAGCAGTAGGTCTGTTCATAGTGATCATAAAAACTGTAAGAATATAGACAATATATAATAATTAACTCTCAGAATGACACTATAATTTTCCCCACCTGTCCCCCAGAAAGGAAATGTGTCTCTCATTTCACTGTGAATAAGATGTAGCCTGTTTGTGGTTTGGAAGAGGGTGGCCTGATTTCTGTTGGTTGAAACAGCTGCCTGCTGTGATGTGAACTGAAGCGCAGAGTGAGACAGCCATGGACTGGGCTTGTCTTTAAGAGGGCTTAGTCTTAGCAAGAGAAATCTTTGCTTGCTGCAGTAGCTTGTTGTATGTTCCATAGTTAGACAGGCCAGACCATGGGTCTGGATGTATTTCAGTGCATCCTGGAAGTGACAAATGTGAAAGGAAGGATACAGCAAGTGAAATCTTCACAGGGATAGGGAATGGTAGAATGTCCAGGTGAAGGCTTTAGAAGGGGATTCGTGTGGTTATTTGGATGGTTCTGATTCGGTTTAAATCCCCTCCAAGCTAGGGGAAACTGGATATATTTAAGATAGAAAATGTGTGTGTTTGGGCTTATGGATGGACCTTTTGCTTTTACAGTTGGACTAGATGACCTTAAAGATCTTTGCCAACTATAAATATGCTAATCCATTCTATTCTATTCTTTGTGAAAACCCTACCTGCTCCTAGAACCCCTATTCCTGCATTAAAAAAAAAATCTAGGAAGTCCGTACCCATCATTCTGGTTCATAACCTACTATTTTTAGATCTTCTCCTTTAAAATAAATAAACAAACAGAACTACTCCGCATGATAACAGATGATAGTAAAAACTGACTCAAAAAAAGTTGAGAACAAGCTGGATCAGCCCTTTAACAGATGGGAGGCTTTATTGCTTGAAATTTAGAAGATGTTGGTAGATCATTTGGCCTTATTAAATAGACCAATCACAAACAGGATTTGCTTTATATATATATATATATAAATAAAATATACTGCACACGGAAGCTGCACAGAATTACAGACCTGTTTTTGACTTGGGATTTTGGTAGACACTCATGGTACAGTGCAGTAGGCAGCAGAGAAGCTCTCCGTGTCAATGTCCCTGTCAAATGCTGCTGCTTTTAAATGTAATTTGTTAACATAGTGGTAAGTTTTTAATAATGGTGATGGGCTAAGGTTTCTTAGTGCAGTTAAGGTACTTTCTAGTATGTCACTTTTTGGTTAGCACATGGAAATCATGGTTAAGATAGACTTTTTGGACAGCTGTAGAAATAAGGCTTGCCAAGATAAGAAGCACTGTGTTACCATACCTTGCTTTGGAAGTAGAGGGAAATAAGTAGAGGGCATCGTTTCACAGAACAGCTGTGAACAGTTCGGGGGGGCAGCACGCAAGGTGTGCTCAGCGAGCAGGGCAAGAGCAGGTTCCTGCGCGTCTTTGCGCTCCTGTCCCTCCACGTGCGCGCTGTCCGTAGCTGCCGGCAGCGCGGCTCCCGGGAGCCGCCAGGAGGGCAGCGCCAGGGCTTTCTTCCTGCAAACGTTCAAAGTTACCAAGTAAATTATCAAACCTCAAAAAAAGGAGTCTGAAAAACAAATGACATGTCTAGAAAGTCAGAAGTTGATTCAACATTTCCTATTTATGCACACAAAATGACAGCTTAATACACTTTTTTCCCAAAAGAGGCAAGAATTTAGTGTGTAGTATCTCCCTAACCACTCAGCACTCTACAAGCATAAACTCAGTAAAGCTTATATAAACTAACTGCAGAACCTCACAGCTGCTGCAAAATTCTGTGGGCCAAACTCGTTCGGTTTAAGTGGAACAAAAAACATTAAGGTCAAAATAGGGGCTCCGTTTGACTCTGCATTTTCCTCTAACGTATGGGACCTTTCTATTTGTCTGATGTACTTGCTACAAGTCTAACTAATGAAAATGCAGCCCACATCCCTGCAAACTTAAGTAGTATATAAACAAAGAAACGTGTCCTTGTATCATCGAAGTGAAGAAGTGTGGGTGAGCGAGTGTTTTGAGCCACTCCTAAGCTGTGAGATTCCTGGCTGTTTCTTTGAGGCCAAGCCGGAGTTGTCAGCAGGTATCATTCCTTGGACTGTTCAATGAGAAGAGCCTTCATTTCACTGCAGTGCCAGCTGTGTGCCCAGTGGGCAGTAGGCATGAGAGCTCTCCCAGGTGGTGAACACTGCGGGGCTGCCGGCCGCTTGTGCCCCAGCACACACCAATGGGCATCGCGTTTGGGAGCCCTCCAGCCGTCCCGTGTCCTCTCCTGATGTACCCTGCGCTCAACTTGGGCTGGCGTCACTGTGTATTCCTGACGGATAACGTGCTGCTGAATATCGTTGTTGGTTGGTCCTTCTGTCTGAATGCCTTCCGCCTCAGAGTTGACTCTCTGAAAAATCCGGAGTGGATTTGGGTTTTTTTAGATTTTGGTGCTTGCTTCTTTGATTTATTCCCCAGCTGATTCTAGGCACCTGGCTTTTGGTGTGCATGCGGAACGCCGAATCAGCCATCTCTGTTCTGTACGAGGTGAATGAGCACCGCGAGCTGCCTCAGAGCGGGCCTCCTGGCCAAGCGGCTCCTTCGCTCGGCAGGAGGAAATGACCTCAATCCTACAGCTCTTTCTCCTGGGCTTTAGTGCCTGACTCGGAGCAGCAGCGAGGTATTTCCCTGAAACCTTTCCTGGAATAAGGTACTTATGTCATTTTCTTGGAAACGATTGTGGAGACCATGCCTTTCTTTTAAAGTATAGCCAAGAAAGTCCTGCCAAACCCTTTTATGCAATATGTGCAACCCCAGAATGTGAATAGCCCATTGGCAGCTCTTTTGGCAGGCTTTCAGGCCCATATGGCCTGTCTGCCCTGAGGAACCCCCCCTAGCCACCAAACCATACTTGGAGCAGGGAGTGTTCCGTGCCCCTCCACTGGAAACCTTTCTCCTTTGTAGGAAACCTTACTGATTCACTGGACCAGAGCGGGAGAGAGGAGGTTTGCTGGGAGGGAATGGGGCTCTTCCGAGTTCCTCGTGGACAGCCTGTGGAGAGGACCAGCGGTCCCCTTCCAGCATTCCCGTATCGAGGATTGCTCCTGCACCTTCCAGGGAGCAGTTTCTGGACAGGATGCACAGCAGTCACTGACCACAGGCAGCTGGTTTGCCCTTCCTCTGAGACCAGAGCTGACATGAGACGGCGTTGGTAGTGGGTGCCATGGTTAGAAAGGTTGTGGAGAAACCCTTTGGGGAGTCCACACTGCGTTTTGAGACAGATGTCCAGGCGTGCGTGGATCTATATTTTGGTGGGCTTTGCTAGCAGTGCTCTCTGTGCGGATCTTATACTGCAGCACAGGAGGCTGGAAATTGTGGTGCTGTATCACGTAGCTGCCGCACGTATCGGCATCAGATTTTCTGATCAAACTCCAGACATTTCCATCACTGAGTTATTTATAATTAGATATTAAGCATGAGCCAAAGGTCAAACACAGAAAGCTGTATGACCAATAAGCCCAGCAGAGCCATGTGGTGTTTTATATCGCTCCATTTTCCGAGGACGGGAGCCTGGGAGCAGCATGTGGCCCAGCAGTCAGGGCAGGGCGCCAGTTGCTACTTACTGGGTAGAAGGGGATGGAGCTAGAAAATTCCCTGACACATCCATTGCAGAGATGAAACTGCTACCTGATGATTCGTATCTCGGATACTCTTTTCTCATAAGGGGAAAGACAGTATTTTTTTTTCTCTATTTTGAATAAACATTAGGCATTTGGATCGTGCAAAAAGAAATGTATTTTTCCCAGTGGTTATAAGTAATTATGAAATGTACTTCCCATTATCTAATATGTTCAGCCGTTCAGCATTTATTTATTTGAAAAAAATGAACGAGGAAGATCAGCTCGGTTAGTGAGAAGATATTCAGTGTCAGAATCTGAATTCTTTGTCTATATTAGTTGTCTGCTATTAGCTACTAGATTCCTTTTGCTCTCACACGTTCTCAGAGGAAAGAAAACAGTATGTCAGCTAATGGTTATTTGGAGAGAAAACTAAAGCCAATTGATTATTAGTACTGAAAAAAAGCAGCGTTGTCCATGCAATGTGGAATCCTCTTTTAATTTCCACTGATGTGTTCATTCTGAAATCCATCTAAGTGTGTAGCTCAGCAGTCCTCCTTTATATCAGCTGGGGACCTGATTTATCACACATCGTAATGCGTTATTAAGAAAGAAATTCCAGCTTTTAAATTGCTAGAGATGACTGCAGAAGTTTTTGGTTTGCCTTGCAACTGAGCACAAAACTTGCATCTACCTCTGCTGCAGAGCACATGGTTCTTGCAAAGAAAATAAAAAGGGGAAAACTCCACTAAAAAGAGACTAATAAACCTAAAGGACAAGCAGAAAATAAATCTGCTTTGAAATTTATACTCAAGCATCTTAAGCTGGAAGAAAGACAATTATATCTAGCTTGCATAGGGAAGCAGAGACTTTCATTCTGGGGAGGACTGAGGG
This sequence comes from Nothura maculosa, assembly GCA_032353885.1. Taxonomy (NCBI): domain Eukaryota; kingdom Metazoa; phylum Chordata; class Aves; order Tinamiformes; family Tinamidae; genus Nothura; species Nothura maculosa. Next base: position 1,957,182 of record JAUBOD010000589.1, read on the forward strand.
ATTTTAGATGCTCTGGCTTGGCTTTTCTCTTACTCTAGTAGGTGAAAGGTAGAATAGATCCCCCAGGAAAACTCATATTTACCCTGCTATTTTAGAGCAACCCCATTACTCCGAATCTAGTGGAAACTGGCAAAGTGAGCTTGGGAGGGAACTTCTGCAGGCGTAATAAGCTGATAGATGAAGCTGGTAATTGAGTTTCATGTAAAACCCTGCGTGTTTTTACTGACGTAAGGTGAGCCTTGCATCCATGAGGCAGGGCTGCTGGGCAAGGCAGCAAGCGGGACCTGTGTAGGCTCTGCTTGGTGTGCGGGGCGGCTCCGGTGCTTGCCCTCCTGCTCCTTCCCATCTCAACCCCCTTGGGAAGGCAGCAGTTGGATGACAGCGAGTAGCAGCCCCCTGTACTGGCGGCTGTGGTTTGGTCACAGGCAGCGCTTAGGCCAGGGATGACTAGAGGAAGTCAGAGACCCTCCAGGGAGAGCAGGGCCGGCAGCGAGGACAGGGTCCTGCCGTGTTTCCTGGTGCCTGCTCAGGAGGGCAGCCATTCTGCCGTTCTTCACGCTTCTCCTGTTGGCACCTGCAAGGGTAACGTTAGTGCTGTGTCCTCAGCACTTCAGTCTTGCCTGTTGAGCTGCCCCTGTGTGCAAGTCCCCAGGCCTTCTCAGCAGCACAGCTTTCCAGCCTGTGGTCCCTGCTGTTTACCTCCATCCGGCCGTTATTTCTTTAACAGATGTAACATCAACTGACATGGAGTCTTTCCATTTTTTTTATCTCCTTCTAAGTAGTCTCCTGCATCAACTGTTTCAAAATTTTGTCCAAGGCTGAGGTCAGTCTAACTGACCTGATACTGCCCATGTCAGCCTGCCTGTCTTTTGGAATAGGGGCTTCTCATGGTCCTTGGGAATTTTCCTGTTATTCCAAGGTACATTAAAACTGTGCTAGAGAGTTTCTTCAGCCAGGTCTTCAGGACTGTTGGATAGCAAGTATCTGTGCTGACAGGTTTAAAATATTTTCTAGAAACTGATGCTCTTTAACATCATCTGCAGCTATTAAAGAGCTGGGAAATACTCCATTGGCATCAAGTCAAGGACGACAGCATTTTTTTCCCCAATATGAACAGAAATATTTACTAAATGTTTCTCTCATCTGCATAATTAACAGTACTATCTTCTTCAAAAAGCTTTAATAATTGGTAATCTTTGTCAGTTTGCTAAATACTTCAAAAATCATCTTCATGTTATCATCTGTTGGGTATAGAGCTTTCCTTATTCTCTACTCTTTGTTGAATTAGATATATATTGGTTGTTGTCTATTTTCCATCCTTCCTTTTCTGTAAAGCAACATTATATACGTGCACAAAGAAGCTGAATTTGATACACATATACAAATATACATATACATACATACACATATATGGGTATATATACATATATATATGTCTGTTTGAGAAAGCTCCTCCACCTGGGGTCTGGTTACTCTGTTTTAAGCATGCCCTAAAATATGCAAAGCTTCACATTTGGCTGAAGAGATGCCAAACTCTGCAAGCCGTTGATCCAAGCAGTTACTGGATCTTTGAAAAGAATAAAACCCTACCCCACCTGAATGTGGGAAGAACATAGGAAGGATAAAAGAATTAGAAGTTTCTTCTACCATGAAGAGAAGTAACTTTCTTTAATGTGCCTGAAAGAGAACCACAGTTGCTGCAGCTTGGTGATTTTGAAGTAAGTTGCTTAGATTTTGCTTGGAGAGTGAGACAGCTACTGTTTCATTTATCTGGTTCATTAAGTTTAGACTATATTTGTCTCTGTTTGCTTTTCTACTTGTGCTTGGAGTGTGTCTATCTGTGCTCTGTTTCACAGAGCCTGGAGTTTATTTGCCTGAGTTTGCTTTCCACTGCCTTTGGGCTGTGTTTGCACTGAGCTCTGTTTCATTCAGCCTGGACTTTATGGGCCCAGGTTTGTTCCACCGCGCTTGGCCTGTGTTTGTTTTGCTTTCCAGAGCTTGCGAATGTGGCTGCGGATGACTCGCCACCGCCTCGCCGCGGGCCTGCGTCTGCGGCGCGCTCGGCCTCCGTGCTCCTGGGCTAGCTAGGCCTTGCTTGGTGGCCGCTAGTCTCTGCTCTGCCCTTTGCCCGGCTTCCATGTTCAGGATTCATCTCTTGAACATTATTAACTTCCTTTTTAGTTCTCTTTTTGTTCTCTTGTTTCCTCTTTGTCATTTTTTCATTGAACCAAATCCAGTTTTCTGCATCTTACCTGTTGTATTCTGGAGATTAGAGTGTAGATATAAGTTCAAATATCCTTTGCAGGCATCGTCTCAAACAAATTCCTTCAGGTAATTAGAGAAGATTTCTTACCTTGCAGTCATCCTTACTGAAGCAGCTCAGCTGCAGTGTGTTTTCACTCAACATGAGATGGTCTTTTTATATGGTACTCTGCCACAGGCATCCTAAACCATTATGTTGTGTTATATGCTATAACCTTATGATATATCTACATTCATGAAATGCCCATACTCATGAAAGACCAATATTTCTAATTTGTTAAATACTTTCTGTAGCTTAGGGCTTAACCTGCTGGAAAGCAGCTCCTCAGAGAGGGATCTGAGCCTCCTGATTGACAAGATACCCATGAGTCAGCAGTGTGTCCTCGTGGCCAAGAAGGCCAATGGAATCCTGGCCAGGATCAGGAGGAGTGTTGCGAGCAGGTCAAGGGAGGGGATCCTGCCCCTCTACTCAGCTCTGGTGAGGCTGCACCTGGAGTATTGGGGGCAGTTCTGGGATCCCTAGGACAAGAGAGATGTGAAGCTTCTAAAGAGGGTCCAACGTAGAGCGACAAAGATGGTGAAGGGACTGGAGAATCTCGCGTGTGAGGAAAGACTAAGTGAGCTGGGTCGGTTTATCCTGGAGAAGAGAAGGTTGAGGTCTGGTCGATATGTATAAATGCCTGAGGGGAGAATGTAGGAAAGAAGGGGTCAAGCTCTTCTTATTGGTGGCCAGTAATAGGATAAAGGGCAATGGGTATAAGCTTAAAACAGGAAGTTCCATCTCCATGTGAGGAAGAACTAATTTCCTGTGAGGATGACAGAGCAGTGGAACAGGCTGCCCAGGAAGGTTGTGGAGTCTCCTTCTCCAGAGGTCTTCAAAACCCGCCTGGATGCCGCCCTGTGCCACGTGCTCTGGCTGTTCCTGCTGGACTAGATGATCTCTAGAGGTCACAGAATCACAGAATGGTCCCTTCCAACCTCAACCATTCTGTGACTGTGGAATTTTAAAGAATACAGACTTGATATTAAGTAGCTTGCTTTTATCTAATGCAGCGGGTATCAGCATCAGCCTCCATTCCCTACCTTCCTCATTTGGGTTTTCTCTGACAAAACAACAAAAACCTCAAATGAAGCCAGTCCCATTTTGAAACATATGTCATGCTGAAAAGGAACTGTCTCTTGTGTTGTGAAGAGCATCAGTCTCTGCCTACAGATATAATCTCTTGTAGTGGTCATTAGTGTTGAACTAGTGCTTCACACACTATTTCTCCTACTCCATAATACATTGGGTACCTACAGAGTTTTCAAGTAATAACTTAAAAGCCTACAAAAAAAAAAGGTGGTATTCCTTTCTCTTTCTCGTCTTCTGTCTTGCTCATTATCCAGCTTTTCTCCAGAAGCAACAGAACTAGGATAAATCCAGAGAATAAATTAAAAGAGAAGGGATGAGTTTGATAAGGTCTATGTGGGATGTAGTTAGAAGGACTGACTCAACAGAAAAAAAAAGGTAAAGCAGCCTACCTTCAGAGTTCACCTGTTTCTGAGAGTATTTTTGAATCAGTGAGACTGAAGCCTCCAGATTCAGGGAATTTGGGCATGTCTGTGGACAATTTAGAAGTAATCAGTCCTATCTGGTAGCGAGTGGATAGACTAATCAAGGTGCCCCCAAATCAACTTTCATTCCTATAGTCACAGGAGGGATGTGTGATAAGAATTATTGCAAGGATATATGACCGCATGGGGAAGGAAAATTGTCAGGTTATGACCCAAATAATATTTCAATTTTGTAGATTTTGAGTATTTGATTTTTTTTCTTTAGAGATGAAAGAAGAAAAATGGGCATAAATGGAGTTATGAATAATAAAACTCATGACAATATGCTGTAAAACCTTGAAGATTTTAATATATGAAAATATTAAAAAATGCATGTACCAGTTGACAGATCTGAAATATTCACTAATCACTAGGAGGTAGGTTTGGTGATCAACTTTTCATGGCTCAAGTGTGAAGATGGAAAGTAAGGAAGTCCATACTGCATACAGAGAAAGAAAATAATCATGATATTAGACGTTGAATGTGTTAAGTACTTCTGATTATCTTAGAGTAGGTCTGGAGTATACTTATTACTAACAGATAGCAAGAGTTAGATAAATGTAGATGTTGTGAACTGGAGTAAGAGCTTCCTCTGCAGAAAGGGGATGTGAACTTGGGGCTTCAGACTAGCTGATTAAAGACAGATATCAGTGTGAAATCACAAGCACTCTCTGCAGGTAGAAAACCAGTAGTTTTATCAGACCTTAGAGTTTCAGAAGGGGAAGTGGAAAAAAAAAAGCAGCAGCAGCAAGAAACACAGCAAGGAGATTTTTTAAAAGAAGCTTTCTTCTTTACAAAGAGCTTTTGTGGGCTCTTGCCCTGTCACTGTGATGGATTATCTGAAATCATGCTGGGAAGAAGTACACGTAGAGCGGGATGGACCTGGCGTACAGGTATTCCTATCTCTCTTGCTGGCTCTGTGCTGGACATAACCTGGCGGGCTGGGAATCCCCTGCTGTTGGCTGTGAGGAAAAGGGAGAGGTCATCTTTGTGCTTAGGGCCTACTCCTTCTCATGTCCAAGTCCCTGGATTTTGACTGATACTTGAGAATATCTTCTTCAAGCTTGTGAACAGCCCAATTGACCTGGTTGCTCCATTCAAATGTAGGCATGTGCTTAGGTATCTTTGGGCTTAGGTAAAGCAATAAGCCTTTAGAGGCAGATCAGTTAATACCTGCTTTTGGAAAGGTTGCTTCTGGTGCTCGGTAGGAATTGGCGAACCTGTGCCTCAGGACTCTTCCGAAATACTGTCCCAGTGTGTTACTGCTGTATTGAGAACCTCTGCACATGGCCATATATCAAATACATTTTCAAAAATGTGCATTTTCACTACATTTTCATTACAAAAAGAGATTGAGGTGCTGGAGCGTGTCCAAAGACGGGCAACGAAGCTGGTGAAGGGGCTGGAGCCCAGGCCTTGTAAGGAGCAGCTGAGGGAGCTGAGATTATTCAGTCTGGAGAAGAGGAGGCTCAGGGGAGACCTTATCGCTCCCTACAACTACCTGAAAGGAGGCAGTAGTGAGATGGGGGTCTCCAGAATAACTGCAGATGGGCCAGGAGGAAATGGCCTCAAGTGGTGCCAGGGGAGGTTCAGGTTAGATATTACAAAAAATTTCTACACAGAAAGAGAGGTCAAGCATTGGAACAGGCTGCCCAGGGACGTGGTGGAGTCACCGTCCCTGATAGCGTTCAAGAAATGTGTAGATGAGGGACGTGGTTTAACAGTCATGATGTCAAAGGGCGTATGACTGGACTTGGTGAACTCAAAGGATCTCAAAGGTATTTTCAAGCTATAATGATTCTATGATTCCATGAAAAACGTCCTAAAATATAATTTTGCACATACTTATGTACCTGTATTTTTTATCCATGAGATAGTTTTTTTGCACTAACTTGGATTCCAAATCTTCATAGTGCTAATTTTATTCAGCTATGAATAAGCTTTTAGGCCGAGTCCTACCTTCCTTGCTGAGTCCATGGACATCAATTCAGTGCATTTAATATAGTGAAGAACCACTGGAATGGATTCTGTGGGCAGACAACTCTAAGCTTTTTTTTATAATATTTTGTTTTGGCAAGAAACTTAACTCTTTTTTTTTTCCAGGACTGTAGCTAAATGTTAAAAAAAATGCTATGAGACTCTCCAAGAAATGACCAAATTACCTCGAAAATATGGCAAACATTATGGTTACATTCAGAGAAACATGCTATGGTGTTTGAATCCAGACTGAAACCTGAGGTGGCTAGAAAATAGTTAGGGACTGGCAAGTCATGTATCCATCATCTAAGTAAAGCTCCTGTGTGGTGGTGGTTGGTTGTAAAGTAAAGATGCAGGCAGTTCAGATGCTTTCCTAATGACATGTGAGGTGAGATACAGACCATTGCTAGCATCACTAGGGCCAATACTGTATCTCTGTATATTCCTGCAACGTCTTTTCTACAGCTGAAGTGGTGGGATATGCCTGTCTGTGTCTATCTCGTACAACCTGTGAGGAACCACTGAAGAAGGCTCCTTCCTTGGTGGAGTCCACTAGCATTGAACGCACTTGCCCACACCATCCTCTGAAGAGTTTAGGCTCTTTCCTGGTAACTGGGAAAACATCAACCCTTAAAGTAAGTGGAGTTGAAAGGAAGGAAAAGAGTGTCTCTGCGAACAGGTGATGTTTATGCTTTGGAAGACACACTCCTTCAAGGAGTGCTTACCAGAGGGGAAAGGCAAACAAGAATACTAATATACCCATTTGGCAAAGAGGAAGTAGGCAGATTAGCAGAGAGGATAAATGAACTACCCAAATGCGTGGAGAGGATCTGAAAATCACAGACAGAGTCTCCATTGGAGTCCCTCAGTCAAGAGACATGTCCTTAGCTGCAGTGCTTTCTAATCAGACTCGGGAGCCTTTCCCTGAACCTCAAAACCCTAGTAAAATTTTATGGTAGATGTTTGCTCTTTGATTGAAAAATCATCTTGTTTCTGGTCTACAAATGTTGGGCAAGTGCTATCTAATGGTTTATGTATTAGAAGGATATTCTCATTTTCCACATGCTGTCTGGCCCTGATTGCTCTTATGAAATGTTCTGAGAATACTTTTGGTAGAAAAAAAAATCAGAGGGAGGGCAAACTTGATGATAAGTTAGACCCTCTGCAATGTATTGCTTTTCATCTGTGTTTTCCATGGCAAGGAGACAGCAAATTACATGAGACAGCCTTATGGACTCTCGGCCAAAAGTCTGAGAGCTGCAATTTTTTTCCTGGGAAGCTGAAGCCAGGAGACACATACAAGAGCAGTCCCTGTAGGCTGCCCTGGGGATCCGCATTTGACTCTCGCACTCTTCCAGAAGTCTTGGTATTTGCCATCAAATGATTATTGGTTAGGAATTGAGGCTTCAGGATGCAAAATCCCTTGGCCTAAGCAGAAAACTGTAGATAAACATCAAACAAATGAGCAGCTGGGTTAAGAGTGTACACACAGCACATACTTTAAATGTCACTGACATACCATATTCCTGTAGCTGGGTGCCCATTCGGTACTCATGGTAGTTTAATCTTACTTTTTCTTGGCAAGATCAAGTAGGTATCTTGGCTTAGTAAATAGAATGGAATAGCCTATAAATTTTTTTGCATTTCACAGGAGGAAAACAAATCATTGAACTGGGTATTTCTATTGCTTTTGTTTATTAATTTATTTTTATTGCCACCTTTCTTTGTACTCTTAGACTTTGACTGACTATTGGTTGGATTAGGTGAATTAATGGCCTAATAGGTCAGAGGATCAGAGAGCCCCTGAAGGGCTGGGACCACCCACCCCTCTCCAGTCGGATCTCACAAAAGAATTTAAAGGAGATATATTTCTTCTGGGTTTTGGAAGGTTCTTTCCATAAGTCCTGAAGTCAGGAAAGGCGTTCTTCAGTTGACATAGATTATATAAAAAATATCTAGTCAAAATTCCTAGAAAAACTTGAAATCTTAAAATGTTTGCTCTGTTGTTAAATCTGAATATATTAATATATTCTTTTGATTATGTTAATATAAATAGGTGATAGAAAATTATATACGTAAAAACAAAATAGAAATAGAAACTTCTTGTAGCACACATGCACACACGTGCATGTACACAGAGAAAATCCACCCAGTTTGGCAAGGATATTCAGACACTGCCATTCTGTGCAAGATACTTGACTTGATACTGAAATCAAAAGCTATGCAATAAAGACCTGTTTGTTTGGAGTGGAGCAGCTTCAGTCTAAAGCTGTAGCCCAGATTCATCTCAAATATTAGCTACCTGCCCGAGGTACCTTGAATTGCAACTGAGAGCGTCTTTCTGCACAGAGAGAGAGGCTTACCTAGAGCAAATCTCTTCTCTGTTGTGTGGTGGTGCAATATCTCTGTATTTATTCCCTAGATATCTATCACTAGATATGAACAAAGTGATTGTTAAAATGCTTAGAAATTTAGACAAGAGATAGACATACTCTCTTCATTATGGAGGTATCGCTGAAGGTCATAGTTTTGGTCTCTTCTTTGGCTTCTCCAGCTACCACACATTGGAAAGAAACCCTGAGTCTCTCGGATACAATTTGATGCTTTGCAAATGTTCTCTGGCTGTGCACAGAGATGCATCATTCTGATGGAGGGGAAGTGATTCGCCCAGCCACGACGAAGCGAGGAGAAGAAGCAGTGGCCTTGGGACAGGATGTGGGAAGCCAATGGGAGAGGTTTTGAATTCTTGATTTAGAGGGTCACACATACCCACATATCATAAAATTAAAGCTTTTTCTTTTTTTTTGGTTTCCTTCTCCTGAATGAATTAAATGTCAAGTCCCAAATATTCAACCTTTAGAGGCTGCAGGAATTATAACCACACACAAACTGATTTTTCTCAGTAGAAAATAGCCCAACTACCTTCAGTGTCTTGCTTCACCCATGTCCATTTGTTTTATTTGTAAACTCCCAACTGTCTTTGTGTTCCTGAATCTTTTTATTACTTCTTGAAACTTTGCAATTGTTACTAATTGATAAAGTAGGAGATTAAAAAAAAAAGTCAAGAATTCCGCTATTTTCAGGAGCACTTTTACATACAGGAGAAGCACATGCAGGTATTAAGGATATAGATATTATTATTTATGTTTATGTGATTAGTATTAGTATTAAGGATATAGAAGTTAGACTCCTTTTTATATTCAGCCGTTTTTAATGGAAACCTAGAGACAAAAGTAGGCTTGAACAGGTAGCTGATGGCAGCTTTGTTTCTGGAACCGTCCCCGTTCCCTTCCTGCCTCCGGCTGGAGGACAGTAAATGATGTCCTTGCTTTCTGCAGAGCATCGGCTGAAGGACAGGGAGATCTGCGGGTGCCACAGCTTCCAGATTCCAGCCAGTAGCTGCCACCGTGTCCCTGCATCTTCTTGTCTAGAGCTGAGCCCAGCAGTTAGGAAGGTCTTGCTTTGCTTTCAGCAGCAGCGCAGTTAGCTGCGAGTGTGACCAGGAAGCAAGTGATTCCCGCTGGGAAATGACTGAAAAGCCAGGTTAGAGAACAGACTCGTGAAGAGGCAAGAGGAGAGGTTTCTTGAGCTTCCACACTCAATAATAAATATCACCATTTGAAATAAATCACTTGATTATGGTATCATATGGGATTTTATACCTTTTTTTTAGTCAGACATTATTACTCATAAACTAAATAATATGATCATTTTTTTAAGAGGTGAGATCATGCCTAGAAGTAAGTCCAAACATGACTAGACATTGTAATTTAATTTTTTAAGGTTTTCCCTAGCCAAGAGCTGACATCTGTATTGAAGTGGAAAGGATTTTGAAGATGGCTGGTTTCTAAAGACGCTGGTGCGGCATTTCCCAAGCACTGCTAAAATCAAGCGTGAGGCTGGCGACAGGCTCCTTTCCTTCCAAAGAGCTCATCTGTCCACGCTAGGGGCTTCAGTGGGAAACACTAGTAGGAGAATATGATTATTTTTTAAAATTGTGTTTAATGAAAGAAAATAATAGCACTATCAGATGCCTTCAGGGTAAGGTGAATCCTTTGCCGTTAACTCT
>JAUBOD010000589.1:1967182-1981916 GCA_032353885.1 Nothura maculosa
AAATTGTGTTTAATGAAAGAAAATAATAGCACTATCAGATGCCTTCAGGGTAAGGTGAATCCTTTGCCGTTAACTCTTTGGAGCTGCCGGCCTTTCTCCGCGCGTGGTCCGTATGGCAGGCAGTGCCCTTGGGCTTGCTCACCCTAGGCACTGTTGATGTTTGGGTCATTTCCACGCCACTGAGGTGCCTCTGTGCTGCATGGTGGTGGTTGCCCTCGAAACCCTTAGGTGCAGAGCTGCCATGTGCCTCTGAGCAGCACTGCTGGGTTGGGGCCTCGTTGGACTTGGATGGGCATGTGCACCCGTGAAGCCCATCCCGGAGCCGTGTGCAGCGACTCCAGCTTGGCTTTTCCAATATGTATTTATAATCACTCATAATTATGTACATGAGAAGTAACTAGTTATCAAAGCGCATGGCTTTCCTCCCTCAAGAAAATGTACCATAATTACTTTGCTTATTAGATTTTGTAGCCAGCGTACCTGTTGTTAGCAGGAAGGGTGCGAAGCATTGAAAATATTATTTCCTTCTCCCGAGTGTTTAGGATAACAATATAAGCATTGACCGTTGTGTACTTTGGTATTATTTTCCTTTCCTGCTTATAGTCCCTTCTCATGTTTCTGCATCATTTTCGGCCCCTAATAGGGCTCGGATGAAGCCATTGATGTGGGCGCGCGGAGGCCGCCGAGCAGCGTGCCTTTGCCCCCAGTCTCCTAGCAGCAGCCATTCATGTTATGTGCGCTTTCTCTTTCGGGCATTGCCCACCCCGAAAGTGACTTCAGGCATTTTTCACTGCCTGTTCTGCATGAATAGCCACAGGCCTCTTGCCAATTGTCCCCCCTTCTTGAAAGCGAGCCCGAGGCAAAGGCCTTTTCAAGTGCGGGCTCCGAGTGCCACACAGGCTTTCAGGGCATTGTTGTGGCGCCCAGGGCCGCGCTGCGCAGCGGGGTCACGAGGGAAAGCACAATGAGGGCCCACGGAGCCTTCATGCAGTCCTCAGATGCTGGCCTGTTTATTAATTTACAAAACTAATGTCACTGTCTTTAAAGGAGAGATTGAGTGAAAAAGATGCCCTTTGAAGGAGAGGGGCTGCTTTGGAGGCATTGCCGAGCGGCGCTCCCCTTATTAAATTGATTTTATGGAAGCAAGTACAGCTCATAAAAGTTCAGAAGCACCAATGAAATATTGGAGGTCTGGATTCACAGTTTGCTTTTTTTCCTCATCAGCTCAGACACAATTCATATTAATGGGTTTTACAAGTTGTCCTTGGGCAAAAAATCCTTAAATTTAATGGGTGCAAATATCTGGCCTCCCTTTTACGTGTCACACAAGCTGTTAGCTGAGACAGTACAATTAGTGCAAGCTCTTGAACAGAGCTAAAATAATCACATGTTCAAGTAACGTTTTTTATTTGTAGGTGTTTTGAGAGAAACTAAAAAAGAGTAGAAGTCAGGGAATCCTGGCCAGTGAATGTTATGCACTCAGGTGGCTTGATCTGGAAAAGACTTCCAAGCTGCTCTTGAGTGTTACTCGTGCAGTCCCAGTTGAGGTGGATGAGGGGATCTAGATGGGTAGGTCCCTGATGTGCTAGTTGCTATAAAGTTGGGTGGAGTTGTATTGTCTAGTGCTGTGTAGGATTTCTGTTGCAGTTTTTAATCTAAAGGCTCCCTTCCATTGCTTCCCTACAAAAAGCCAGAGACTCTTGTTTTTTTTCAGGTCAGGTCGGCTCATGGAGCAGTGTGTCAGGCTGCACTGAATCATATTGTCGTCCTCTTGCCTGTAGAAACCAAACCAGGACGTGTGTCTTCATCCTCGGGTTGCTTATTATTTGCACAGACAATTGCAAATGGTTTCCACTGGCTGTGTGATGCCTAATGTGGATTGAGTTTAGGGACCTGCAAAAGCCACTGGAACTGGAAACCACTGTCGTTAGACTTGGAGCCTTTGTAAGCTGGATGCCGAGGAAGGACATTGCAGCCTGACCAGTGGGTTGCAGATGCAAGATTAGGAGCTGGTTTCAACCATGTGGCCATAAATGTGTGATTGAATTTTAAGTGCTTTCAATTAATGTAGATCAAAAGAAACTTTTGTAGTTGGACAGGCTTTCAAAAGTACCAGACTTTAAGCATAAATCTGTCCAGTCTTCCTTTGTTTTTCATAACTTGTTTTGCCATGTTTGTTAATTAGGGAAGGCATTTAGGACTTGCTCTGTCTCATCCAGTTTCTTCTCTTCTTTAGTGCCCCAGTGGTGAAGTCAGCAGTTTTACAATCTACTTCCTTGAACCTTGAAAGTCATTTATGGCCAGCAAGTGGGTGTAAATTGCTAATGGTAGCATTTTAAATACGCTCTGAATACAAGGCAATGGAAAGTGATCCAGAGAACAGAAATCATTATAACCAATTCACTTGCCCTGTAGCAGAAAAGAATCCCCACGGTTATTATCCTTCTATAACTGGTAAGGCAGGAGAAACAGGCTTATGAGGAGGGAAGCTGTTACCTGAAAGCAAGTACCGTAAGATCACTCAATATGATAATAGCTGGTAATTTTTAAAAATATGCTTGGTTCAGTTTTCAGCTATATTTAAAAGAGTAGAATTCACAAATTCACACAGCTTCAACATCAGTCTTCATGATTCTGTCAAATACACACGTTCACATTAACTTAATATATTTAGTTGTTCGTGATATTACTTAGATAGCAACGTCCTCCATCAAGGATGAGAGATGCAGTGTCCTGATGTTTTCTGTGGCCAGTGACATATCCTGCAGTACTGCAGAAGAGGAGCACACCTTGAGAGCAGTAGTAGGCACAGGGCAACTGCTGCCTTGGGGAGACCTCTGTGGCTCTCAACCATGTTGGGATTTGCCTGTACAAGCCCAGTTTATTTTGGCTTTGGGTGGAGGAGAGGATTTGTCCTCCCTATATAAACAACCACACATAATAGGATGTCAATAGACATATTTCAATATTTACAATCTTTTAAAAGTTAATCAAATTAACCACAGTACTGCAATATAAATATGGCAAACACTAGTGAGCTCCTCAAGAATCGCTTTCCTCTTCCTTCCTTCTGAACTCCCGCATGCGGTCGGAGTTCCCAGGTATTCTGGCAAACTTGGCACTCGCACTGCAGGAATATCTAAGCACGGTAATGGCCAGGCCAAGAACATTCCCAGCAAGGGAAAGGTGCTAGGAAGGCCTACAGGCAATAACGGCTGAGAAAGGGTGTCCGCTAAAGATAGCGGGCAGGAGGAATTCCCAAGAGAGGTTTGGCATTTGGGCTCAGAGAACAGGCTGGACAGATTCTCCACAGTTGTCCAAAACTCACCGAGATAAAACTCAAGCAGCAGTCTCATGTGAACAAGACATCTTGTGAGACTTCACATGACATTTGAAACTTCTGCTTCTGGACCACTTAGAAGAATAAAACAGAAGTGTAAGAATAAAATCCTTTAAAAGGGAAGTTAAAATAGCATGCTTTTGTAGCTAACTGAATTTTACCTTGTTTAACTTCAAGTTTAAGTTTGATTTTCTACCAGTTAAAGCTTATTTTAGACTATCTGCTCTCCTCTAGTTTCTTGAGCTACCAGAGCAATATCTATATTGGATCCCAAAGCAATACGAAGTGGGGATAGCAGGGCAAATTTCCACAGGCTTTAGTTTTATCTCTGTTCAGAGCTTTCTCTCTTCCTTAACAGCTTTATATCAGTTGAAGGAGAGAGAATAACTAGTCAAAATAAACTCTTGGGAAAAAAAATAGATCTGTCGTCCTTATTAATTAATCAGAATTAATCAGAATTCTTTTCACTCCAGAAAATAGACAAACCATCTGAGAAAATTACCTCAAAGGAGGAGCAGAGATGTTGATATCTCTGGGCAAGAGATACAATTGAGGACACACAGTGAGGACATAGGGATGCTTCGCAAAGGGATGAAGATTTTGTTGCTGAATTAAGTTTTGGAGGCTGCATTAACCTTGGTATGACAAATGTGAAGTCCCAGGTGAATGGGGAACACCCAGGTCGTATCTCAGTGCAGAGCTTTGGTGGGGATGAGTAGCGGTTGCTGCTCCGATAGTCGCTAACCTGCCACAGGACTGTGATAGCTCAGCTGCTGGGTTTAGCATATGTCTGTCGGTATTTTTTTTCATCTTTTTAGAAATGTTGATAATTTTAGCATATGACTATTGGAAAGACTCAGCTTTCAATGAAAGCTAAAGAAGTAGATTGATTATGAGAGGATAATCTTGCAATGGGAGTTCTTCGTCTGTAAAACCTGGCTCTCTTTTAGTTACCCAAATGAGAGCTGTGCTGTTTGAAATTGTTTACCTTGAATACCCTGGGAGCTTGAAAAACGCTCACTGCAGTTTTGAACGAGGTGCACTGCTGGTCAGCATGGCTGTAGCTGCAGGAGTCGCCTACTGATTCCTGCCTCCTTCCTTCCGTGTGAAGCCTTCCTTGGAGCGAAGGGGCTCCTTCCTGCACACGGATCTGCATGCAGCCTTGGGCAGAATTTTACTCCCTGAATTCCATGTTTACAAATTAATTTCTCTCTCATTGCTTGCTATTGTGATAATCACCTTCTTCATCTTAAAGAGACTTTGTTTTCTGTTTTTGCTTTTGCAGATTAGTCTGAAATGATCAGAAGATCCATGAGAATGGAGGCATTCTTAAGGAGGTATGGTTTCAATTAGTATTCTGCTCCATCAGAGGCAAGTGTTTCACAACAATATGCCAATTTTGACAGGATTTATACTATAAAGTTCAGGTTTGGTTCTGACTAGAGAGCAATAGAGTCACCTGGCATGAAAACCTGGAGTTTTTGAATAAGAAGAAGCAAATTAATTTTGAAAATATTTGAAAATATTTTTCATTATAAGACAAAACAAAATGTCAGGGACTCAGAAATGGTGGAGAATCAAAGCTGACATTCACTGCCTTTTTCCTTAGAATTATAAACATGGAAGCCAAAGAATCAGTCTCATTACCTTGGTCTTACTGTTTTCTTCCTAGATCTTCCACTTTGGTAGCATGACTGCTCTGTAAAGCTTTAAATGGTAATAAGTGCTAGGAATAGGATTTCTGTGTGGTCCCTATGCCAGCATCAGAGAAAAGATCCAATACAGCTAATCTGTTCACATTTAATGAACGTCCTGCTGACTTGGAAGGGAGTTGGGTGCCTGACTCCCCTCTGAGACTTTGAAAATCTCCTGCTATTTTTGTACAATTTTGTCAGGAAACCAGATCGAGCGACTCCATGCAGAAAATGCCACTGCTGTTCCTCCAGGTTTCCACAGGACATTTGACCCCTCCCCTCCCTTCCTTTCTTCTTTTTGTACTTCTCTGGAATGCAGATATTTTGGTTAATTTTCTCCAGCTGTCACAGAGGCTCACAGGAAAATGACCTCGTGGAGTGACCACTTCCCCTAGTCCTTGACTTAAGTAGATTTTTTTTTTCAGAGCTTTCACCACATCATCCACATCACTGTCTGGAGCCTTTCATGAGTCAGGGAAAAAAACAGAAAACCCCTGAGTGCTATTTTAAAAAAAAAGCAAGAAAAATGCAACCAAATCAGATCAGTTTGGAACAGATTTATCTGTATAAGTTGCTATTTCAAATCAGTTTGTGTAGCAGAAAGTTAGTGTTACTCATTCCCACTAAAGTGTAGGGAGATATTAGCATTTGGATACCTTCCTCATAAGAATGTTTTTCAGCACGCAATTAGTTGATTCATTTGGTAATGACAGCAGTCTCAGCAAATTTGAGAATCAGACTTCTTTATTCTTTTGTTCTTTTAAATATACTCTCCAGAGGGAAAAAACTTATTGCACAAACTGTGTTTAAAGTTCAGTTTTCTGAATCTGCACTATGAAGAAAATCAACAAAATACCACATGATAAATATTAATGGCTTATGAAATTATATGCATATACCTCACAAACTAATGATTTGCTAAGTGGCATGATAAAAATAAGGGCATACGTAACAAGAACAAAATTGCCTTGAGCTTTTTTATTGAGTTCATTCAGTCCAGAGATAAATGATGTTTTAGCCTATGTTTTATTTCTGCAAGAAATTTGAAGTTAATGGGCTATTCATGAGTGTAATGCCAGGCATGTGCATCAGTCTTTGCAGAATCACAGCCTCCCAATTCTTCATGAAGGAACTTAGGGCAGTTCCTGCATTCTTATTCTCAAAATCAACTTCTGCTCTCAAAAAAAGACCAAAATTGTAGTTGGTTGAGTATCTCTTTTTTCGCCCTTTTCATAGTACCTTTTTTCAAGTGTGACTTTCTTCCTGCGGGTGCTGTCCTTAGTTCCCTGAATTGCTGGTCAGTAAGGCTTGAAGAACCCCAAGAATTTCCCACTATGATTTTTCCTTTCTTTTCTGTCATGTACTTTGATACTTTCATACACTGTTTACCCTGCCCTCCATCCTGAGTTTTAATTATCTTAGTTGCAAAGGAAAAGGAAGACCTGGGCTGCAAATCGAGTGCAGTCATTACTATAGCAATGAATGAAATTTCTGCCTTCTCACTAGAGGCCACGCTTATATCCATTGCAGCTTAAAGAAAATGTGTAATTCTCCTGTTGTTTGAAAGCGATACAGAGCACTGGCATTATTCTCTACCTTGTGCTTTGAATAAGAGTCCTAAGATCTGGTATTTTTTTTGTAACAGCTTGGGAATTCTCCTCCAGAGACTTTTAATGACCATATTGTTTTTTAATGTCTTTGTATTATATGCATACTATACAGAGCCTGGTCGAGGTAAGCAGGTTGTAGCTACGGTTCATTTCTCTCCTCTTCCAAAGCTACTACAATCAAAACTTTTTGTATTGTTTACTGTGATTTTAGAATTTGGGAGCTGATTACTTTGTGTGATCTCTATACATCCATCTTATGTGATCTGTGCTGTCAAAGGGGCCATGTGGTATAATTACCTGCTTAATGAAGCCAGCTTCTAAAAGCAGATGACTGCTGTGCAGAGACAAGACTTTTGGGCTTTGCTGCCCCCTTTAAACACATTCACCTGGCAGAGAAATTAATGTTTGAAACAGGGCCTGAGGTGCACGGAGCTGGGGGAAGGTTGTGGGAGGGTCTTGGGCAGGACGGTCTGGCCTGGTAGGGATGGGGTGAATGGCTGTGGCTCCCCCGGCCCTCGCCAGCTGAAGGGACCCTTACTGAGGCCATGGGAGGTTACAGAACCTCGGCGGGTTAAAGTCAGTGTTGCAACTTGGGAGTGAGTAGAAAAGTGCTTTAAAATCAAAAGCCACATTCTTCTGCTTGCATGTATACAGAAGAGACTTGACTTTATGATCAATCTCATTTATTTCTGTGGAAGTTCTTTTGGAGTCGGTGTGCAAGGAGATGAGCAAGGGGATGGTGTCTTGCATGAGCTGAATTTTTACAGCTAAAGCCTTCGGAATTCAAGGAATCTGATAAGCAGGTTTGCTGAGTCATTTTGGCCTGAATCAGAGAAACAGGATGGTCCTACATTCTTGAGAGGTTGTTCCAAGCACTTGCTTTGTCAGGTGTGGAAACTAAAAACTAATAATAATTGTAATAATGTGGATGTAGAAGTAATAATGATTTTCTTTGAATTAGCACTGGTGAGATAATGTGGCTCAGAAGCGCTTTGCGTCTCCTCTCGGTGAGCCGTACAGCTTTCAACTTGCAGCTTTCTAAAACCTCAATTGATATAAAAGCAAATGAGCTGAGTAAATTGTCTAGCCCCGAAGGTGAATATTGGGCCTCATGTGTTTACAAAATTAAAATTGTTCTTTGTAGCTGCTGCATACATATAGTTGCATAAACATTTCCCTATTAACTTAGATATTTTTGCATAGGATTGTTCAAACCCTAGAAATTCTAGGAGGAAAAGAGGGGATGAATGAGGGAATGGGATGAACCAGGGAATGAATACTATATTCCAGCTGATCAGGATTTCCTCACATCTATACAATTCAGGAAGAGACCTCAGCATACGATTAATTTTAAGCAAGTGCTTGGGTCTCACCAGATTTAAACGTGCACCAGTTGCGGATGTTTTCTTGAACAGAAGCATCTGTTGTCTCAGTGCAGGCGGCTCCGTTTGTCAGCTACTCGGATGCCTCTCCTGTCTGTACATCTGATTTCAACAGGTATCTTTAAAGACTAGAAGCCAAGTTCTTTACAGCAGCTCCTGCCTCCAAGGTGGACTTTGTGATAGGAGATGCAGTCTTTCTGGTGCTAAAAGTGTAGGGTTTTTTGACTCTTTAAAATCAAAATATAGACAACCTAGCATAATAAGGCTGCGGTCTTGTTTCGTAGTGTATGGACAATAAGAAATCTCTTACTATGGTATTTTTGGTGCTATCCCTTTCTCTGCTGTCTTTACTGTCTAACCACTGCCCTTAAACGCCAAGGAGCGGAGCCCTGGCTGCAGCCGGCGCAGGGAACTCGCGTTCCTGTGCGCGATAGGGGTACAAGGTGTTGAAAACGGCCGGCTCGGATTCTTGTCGGTCTCTCATGTTTAGACTCCTTTCAGCTTAGTTTTCGGTGACAAACTGCACAGCTGTAATGCCTTACATTTACCAGCCTGCATGTATGAAAGATGTGTAATGTTAACTAAGCCCTTTCCCGTCCCTCATGGAAGACCACCCTGCCTGCAGCCTCTCCAGAGGGAAACACGGCATGTCCTGATCAGAAACTGCCTTTGTTGGCAGAAATACAGTATGTTGCATTAACCAAAGCAGCATTTTTTAAAGCATTTTTGATGGTGGCTGCTTTTTATTTAAATACTCATTTTACTTGTGTAAACGGGCCTCATTTGGTCTTTACATCCTGACATCACAGAGCTGTCTGAAAGCCTTGTTTACATTTGACAGTGGAAATTGTTTCAAGCCTTCTGCAAAACCTTCCAAACCTGATATGTTCAGAGCGGGAAAAGGGCTGGATTCTCCTCAGCCTTCCCGTCAGTGGCAGTTTTCCGTGGGAGGACCTTGCTGGGGATGGGATTTCCCTGAGCTCCTAGTCCCGCTGGCAACACGGAGCAGTTGTGCTGCCCCCGTGGTGGCTGCCAAGCACAAGGCACTTCTAACTCGTTCCTCTCCCTGAATTTTGGCCTTTGTAGCTGTGTTTTCCCCAGCCCCAAGATGGTCAGTTTATTGGTGCAAGGCTGGTCCTGTCATTTGTTTCCTGAATGATAACTAGTGCAATCCCCACCAGTTGCAATTCCGCTTAGCACAGCAATACCAGCCCTCGCGTGAGCCCAGCTGCTTGCTGGTTGTGTAGGGATGGAAAGCTCTTACTGCAGCATCAACGTTTAGGCTCCAAATGTATGTGCGAAGGGAAGGGCGGGAATAATCCACTCCAGTGGAGTCGCTCTGAATGTAGACCCTGGTCCTGGAAGCTAATGTCTGAACAGCCAGTGTAGCCTGCGGATGTAACATACATAACACTGTCCTTCTTGTTCCTTTTTGAGTCAGGGGAACGCAGCTCCCTGCTTCGGCCGTTCCTCTATAGAGATCTTAGCGCAGCACAAAGCTCCCTGTCTAGACTGCGTGCTGGGGCTCGCAAGGTGCCGGGCTTGCAGAACCGGCCATGGCCGTGTCAGCAGCGCGGCTTCGCTCGGACAAGCGGGCTCCGGGTGCCGGGCTCCGCCGGCGCTCGGCAGCACGGCTGGAGGCCGCGTTCCCGGCTCCCGATCGCCGGTGACAGCACTGGTGGGAAGGCTCCCCGCTGCAAGCCTAGCTCGGACCACAGGCTCCTGCTTTTCCATGTCCCGGCCTCTCTGAGCGGGAGGGAGACATTATTGCACTGATGTACTTGCTAGGATTCTGTGAGGAGTAAATCACTGGGGAGCTTATAAAGGGGCATCCGCTTCGTGGTCCTGCTCGTGAGCTCCTAGAGTTCACCCAAGTACTTTCTATAGGTGCAAGTGTCTGTCTCTTCTGCCCATGAGCCCTTCCTCCCAGCGGGCGTGGAGTCGTGGCCATCGTGCATCCCAACCTTAGCGCTGCCTTGGGCACCTCTCCGGGGTTCCTTGGCTCTTGTGGCTTCCCTGACAGCGTGCGAGGCAGCGCTCCCGTATCCCTAATCTCCAAACTTCTCTGCAGGAAAGGTGAATATTACACTCTGCATTTTGCAGATGGAAAAAAAATGAATGAAGGTACTAAATGGTATCATTATGCATTTAAAAAAAAAAAAAGAGACATAGCAAGCACAGGAAAAATATGCCTGGCCAGAAGTTTTAGGCCTCTGGAAGTGCTTAGGATGACAGGGCAAATTGAGCCAAAGGCTAAGCTCTGCATTCATATGCATTGAGAGGTGTCCGCTTTCCTGGGCTGCTTCTAATCCAATGTGTGCGCTCAGAGCGCCAGATGTCATTATGGCAGTAGCGTTTTGGAGCTCTGTTAGAGCATATTTTCCAGTCTGGTACTAATGCATTCAAATGTCCGTGGAATAATCCTCCCACACACCTTTTCTTCCTCGCCGTGCATCCCCTCCCGTGCTTCCTGTGGGAGGCAGGCCCGCTCTCCACACGCGTCGTGGCTGCCGTTCCCCTCGGCGGGAAGGGAACGGCCGCCCTCGGCCAAGGTGCCTCATAACTGTCAGCATCCTGGGATTTGGGAGGTTGGTTGCTTTTTTCCCCCTTTTTTTTAGTAGTGCTCATGGTGATTTTCAGAACTTCAGCGTTACTGAAAAGAGAAAAGAAACACCCTATAGATCATCATAACAGCTTTCTGAGGGCAAATTACGAGAGTTTTGTTCTATTTTGAAAGCAATGCTATGTTTATTAAAAGCAATAAATTGTTTTCAATGATAATTTTGTGCACCAAAGAGAAGTTAAAGAGAAAGGGTGTCTCTAGGGTGAATTTCATTCATTTACTGTACTTGAAAAAGAAGAGGCTTAAAACTTCATTTGCATAACCTAGTCTTTTAGGTCCCATACATTTATCCTCCAAAGATCTTTCTGTTTCCGTGTGTTTTGATAGTGTGGCTGATACACAGCTAAATTGCTGGGAAAGTTCGGAATAGCATTAATTTAACAAGAGAGTTAGATTAAAAATATGCTGTAGAGCTGGACTGCTGCTTTAGCTCCTTCTTTAGCTGCCTGGCATTCCTGATGTTGGGTCTTGGTTTCTGTAGCCATGCAGCATATGAATCAGAGAGAACCCACCCTGTGCTTTGGCATAACTCTTGAGGCACTGACAGTTCCTCTTTCTTCAGCAGTAATTAAACAAGTAAAAACTGGTTACTTTGGTTAGCAGATACAAATGTGGAAAATATTCACAAATACATATCACTGGGCGTGTGTGCCTAAGGAATCTGGATGAGCTGTGGTTGGGCTCTCCTTTCCCACATACTTACAACAAAGGTGCTTTATCCAGCCGCGCGCTCTGGCCAAGCTCTTGTGTTTCAGCTCCTTCGCGCTCCCGCTCTCTTCCTTGGCTGGGCGGGAGGCTGGCGGGCAGGTCAGCGCCGCTGGGGGGACAGGAGGCGCCGCAGGGGACCAGGAGGGAACTCGGTGACAGCGCATGGGGACCCTTGTGGAGCCGGGACCCACAGGCCCTCAGCCTTGGCACTGAGCTGGCCCTTTGGGCTGGCCTGTGAGTGGGCAGCGGGCAGGCACAGCTTTCACTTGGCAGGTCTCTAGGAAGCGCCTTCGTATTGGTGCACATGGGAAAGCAGCGAAAGAGATGAGTGCAGGCAAACGCTGCCGGGCTGCTGGAATAACCACATCTTCGGGGAGGAAGTAGGAGCTAACAATAAAGCTCTAGCAGCGGTTCAGTTAGGCCGGCCTTTCCAGCTCTCTTCAAGAGCAGCGGTTCAGTTAGGCCGGCCTTTCCAGCTCCGTTTTGGACAGGGGCTGAGCAGGCACTGCCTTGCTGAGCACCTCGCAGCCAGCCCAGGGGAACCCCCTGCGCCCCCTGAGCGGCCTCCCCCCGGCCTGGAACCCCCTGTGCCCCCCGAGCAGCCTCCCCGCAGCCCGGAACCCCCTGTGCCCCAGAGCTCAGCCCCCTTGCTGCACACGAGCCTAAGCGCTGAGCCCGCCTTGCTGCTTTTCCCCTTCCTATTGCACCCGTGTCTGCACCACATGTGGTGGGAATGGGTCTTCAGGCCTCATGCACAGCGAGTCTAAAGAACATTTAACTCGGGAGGAGTTTCTTTGTTGAGCTAAACAGCTTTTAGACCTGGTCATCCTGGTTGCTTTATTTTTTTGCAATGTAGCTTCCGTTTATTCCTTATTTTTCTCAAGTTATGCAGCTCACACTCCACCCCTGTGGGGTTCCCTTCACGCTGCTGTTTGTTGCACGCATGAGATTTGCCTCTACTCCAACCTACCCTGGGATACAACTGGCTGGACAGGAGAGATTCCTGCCTGGGACCAAAAAGAAGCAGGAAAATTGGTGCCAGGTTTTATCTTTGGGAGCAGCTTGCTCCTCGCTGCCTGAAGCATCTACTGATACCACAATGGGAGCCATGCTCCAACATCCAGATATAACCAATATTTCTAGCTTTGCATACTACGCTTTCCTGCTCCCTAGGTTCAGGGCAGGAGGAAGAGGCAGATTTGAAAGAAAACGTATGCATTTTAGCAACATGCTACATTAGGAAGGAAAAGATGTAAAGAGCAGATGACTGATTCATGGTGTTTTGGTTAAAAATATTGCAGCTTTTAAACACAGCCTCGATGTGGTCAGGGTGCTTACAGTAAATACATTTTACACCAGATGTGCTCTCAGATGACTTCAAATTTTCCTGCACAGAGTGTCCATCAGTTCAGGAAGCCCAAGGATCCCCAGATTTCAAAAAGAAGATTGTTCTTGTAGTTGTCCTGCCGAAGAAGGGCAGATGCAGAAGGGCCCATAACCTGTTTCTCTCTGGGATGGGTGATACATATATTGTACATATATTGCCTCTGTTATTGCCCCTGATTGCCTCTGCTAAATCCCAGTGTGTATGTTTGGGGCCAGATAGATAAATTCATGACTTCCCGGCACCGTGTGCATGGCTTCTAGAAGGAATAACACGGAACTGCACTGCAGTAAAACCAGAATGTTTGAATGTTGCTGAGTTGCATGTGGATATCCAGGTTTAGAAGGACTCTGAGCATACAGAAATATATAGGGTGCTTGAGTATTGGCAGAGTGTTTGCCAAGGGCATATTACTTTGGGAGCTGGAGTCACACTAGGATGGGGAACACGGGAAGCTGAGTATGTGCACACGAATGGGTAGTTGTGGGGCTTGGTAGGGAGCCTCAGGGCACAGCTTATGCTGTTAGGCTGCATTTAAATGTATTTAAATGTTTAAATGTTGTTGATGCAGGAATGTAAGGGTCTTATTTAAGAATATAGATACCCCTCTTCCGCCCGCGTGCCTGGGACAGCTGGTGGAGCAGCTGGGGGGGCAGCTGCCCCCCGAGGCTGCGCTGGGCTGCGGGCAGCAGCACCCGGCCCTGGAGACCTGCATCATGCTGGGGCAGGAACCGAACTCATCTCCATGGGTGAGACATTCTGCCCTGCATCACAAAGAGGCAGATGGGTCTTGCTGCTGGCTGCAAAGGTGTGACAATGGTAATAGTGCCCGACTGAGTTTGGGTAGCTAAGTCATTGACGTAATGCTGGTCACCACGCGCTGGCCAGGGCAAGCAGCAGTAAACTGCATGTCAGCTAATCATGATTAAACAGGGATGAGGCCAGGCTAAACCTGCACTTAGCTGACATGTACTGAATGCTGTTTGTTCTTGTCTGCACCGACTCACAGCACATTCAATGCAGCTCAGTGCAGATAAGCCCTTTGGGAAGAGCGGAGCTCTGGTCAGTCCCCACTGTTCCCTGACTGGCCAACAGCTGTTCCGAGCAGTTTTGTAAAGGGACCACTTACCCATCCTTTGATGGAGAGATAAGCCACTGTAATGTAATTACAGCCAAGGGGATGGCAGAGAGGAAAGAAAAAATATGCCAATCATGAAGGGGTGCGCAGAGAGCCTCAGATTCCTTCTAACCTAAACATTGTGGCAAGGAAAGAAGTCTTAATTAGGAAACGGGTAGGCATAGACTGGGAGCCCATCCTAAATGAATTGGGGTGTGATGAGCATAAAGAAAATGCTTTTTAAAAAGATCTTTGACTCCCACTGAGTGCTTGTTTCTTAGACTTCCTTGCCTAATAATGTCAGCATTTAAATGGCCCCAACTCCCAAATAAGGAGGCTTTGAAGTTAACACCTCATTGAGGTATAGAGTTCATACGTTTGCTATTCCTATTATTTGGCTAGAAACCGTTTTCTGCATGGCTAGCTTAATAGGGCAACAGAATATTAAGTTGTATAGGGATTGAGAAAGCTATTCACACAAAGGAAAGAGCTACAGACTTCATGTTTTTGAACAGAACCTGACAATTAAGAGAAAAGAGCAAAAGTCTGGGAAGTGCCCTGAATCACATAATTGCATGATTTTTTTTCATACCTGTGATATTTCCAGTGGCCAGGCACAAACACAAGGGATTTTATACTTGGACTGTGTTGGGAGTTGTAATTAAGAAATGAGGGGAGGTTTTTTTTCTGTCCTGCCAAAGTGTTAAAGCTTCAAAAAGTATTCTGGTCTTTGGCAGAGCAAAATCAAGATGATTCAAATATTTGCATCAAAAAAGACCACATAATGCTGAAAGATGGCCTGGTCCGGATTCTGGTCGTAAGTACGAAGTACCAGTTACTTAGAAGCTGGATGATCTGGAGTCGAGCTTCCCTCTG
>JAUBOD010000589.1:1988127-2005189 GCA_032353885.1 Nothura maculosa
GCTGAGGGGTGAGCCCCAGCGTGCCCCCCTTTTATCTGGGCCCCCCTTCCTGCGCCGCTTCCCGGGCCTCCTCGAGGTGCTCGCACTGCCGCTGCGCCGCTCGCTCGCCTTCCTGGCCTCCAAACCCTCGCAGGTGATTTATAGAAGCCCGTGGTTATTGTATGGCTAATGATTCATGGAACTTCATTAAATACCAAGTATGTGCCTGCTTACTGTCTGTGCACACTGCATATTGGAACCTTTGCACTCCCCCTTGCAAATTGCCCCCATTAAAGTCGCAGACAAAAGGTCCTCTCAGTAGCTTACATATTTTCCCACATGTGAGAGAGCAATTGGAAACTTCCTCTTGATAACTAAAAACTTTTGAATTAGAATTTATGAGAAGGGTCTTTTGGTCTCATTGCCCGAGGGCTGAAACAGATCCCAGTGTGTACAAGCGCTCCTTTGATGCATGGAGCTGCACAGGGTAACATTTTTTAACAGGATCAAAAAGCGTAATGCAGGGACAATGTGCGGAGGCCCTTGCTCTGACACAAGGAGTCAGAGCCTGTGTTTTTCCAAGGGTAAAAGCGGAGAAGTATGTGTCCAGGGCAGCAACAACATTTTATATTCCTTTTAATTGCACTAAAGTCCAAGATAAAATAATGGCAGTCAGTGTTACAACTTCCTTTTCTTTAATGTTCCTCTAAAAATGCTTTGAAGCTGCTTTTACCTTTGGGAAAGTATTGTATATGTGTGAGGGGAAAGCATATCAAAAAGGAAATAAAGGGCCAGATCTTTAATTGGTAGAAATCTGCGTGGCTCCATTACAGGCGTTGGAATTTCTCAAGCTGTGGACATGGCAAAAACTCCCTATCACTTCTCACTGTGCACTAATAGATGTCCTTTTTCTGTAACACTTCTCTACAAAGTCAGCAAACGTTTTAAATGCATCTTAATTCCAAATCATAAATACTCCATTTGATTTCAGCGTTAATATTCAAGAGCTTAAAACAAGGCACGTGCCCAGGGACGTCATGATCTGAAATCTCTACAACAAAGATCTCGATAACTGGCATTTTTGTCACCTAACTGAGTAAAAGGAAATGAATCAGGCCTCTTTCAGGTGCTCATTATATCATAGTTCACACTCTGTGTGCGGATGCACAGACAAGAAGGAGCAAAAGAAAGAATTGGCTTCATGTTTTGTGGGCCAAAGATCACAGCCATTATTAAAAATATTTTAAACCAGCCACATGACATCAAACTCCTTGCCTGTGTTATTGCAGTTGAGGTGCCCCTGAGACAGATGCTTGCTGAATTCATACTGGTAATAATTGTACAATTTGTTGTGCTGATCAAGTCACAGGTAACAGCTGAAAGGGATATTTTTGTCAACAAATGCATCAGATTTGAAATTCTTAAATTGTCTTTGAAGCAACTCATCAACTCATTGCTGCTTCTGTGACTGATGAATGAAGTTCAGCTCGTTTTACTCTACTTGTAGGTCTGATGACCTGAATGAGATGAGATTTAAGCCCCGGTTACTTCTGTGGTCCTTTAAGAGCCAGGTGAGCTTTACAAGATGAGTTTGTGCTTGGCAGGATCTCACTGTTGCACTGACCCTTCGTCTCCTGCAGCAGGGAATTGCCAGCTCAGTGGTGGTCTTGCCAGAGCAGCGTCCCTGGAAGATGGAGATCCCTGGGAAGGCACCACCTGAGAGACCCCAACAACCTGCTGCGTGAGGCCGACAGTTCAGCGGAGATGCTGGGGGGAAGGAGGAAAGCTGTGGAGCGAGGGGAGTCTCCTGGTGTTTGCTCTTACAGCGCCAGCCTGCTGGGCGCTTGCTCGCCTTCAGTTTTGACTTTTACCTGTGTTTGTTTATTGGTAGTAACGATGACTAAGAGCAGCTGCACAGTACCATCAGATATCACCAGCATAGTCACTGATTTGGCTCCGACTTTTTCCTGCTTTGGATGCATTAAACTATGACTCCATTACACTTGGGCTGCTAAACTAAGGCTGAAAATATCCGTACATTCCTTTTTCTTTCTGTAAGCAAAGGCTACGGAGGCTGAGAGTGAGGATGGAGGAGAAATGGCAAATGGTCTCGCCCCAAGCTTCCCTCTGCAATCTCCATGGGAATTTATGATAGGGACCTCGACTGGGGCCTGAGTCCGCATTTGGGAAGTGTTTGTTGCAAGTTGTTCTTTTCTTTCCTGCTTTTCCTTTCCTGATTTAGAAATCAAATTTCCTGAGTTTCACCCATCCTCTCTAAGTGACAGTCCTGTCTAAGTATTTCCTCAGTGTAGCTGCAGGAATTTATTGCTGCTAGTAAGAAAAACTTGGTGCAAAATGGGGCAGAGTAGAGAGGCATCGGTTCAATAACACTGCTACTTCAGGATCGATGCCACGTGGATGTTATAAACGGATTGTCGTGCAAGTGAGCAAGAAGTTTCTGTGATTCACAGAAGCATTAGCAGGTGGGAGTTGGCCCTTTGCTGAGATTTCTTTCCCTACAGCTCTGGTTTCAGCTGCAAGGTTTTGCAATTCTCACAGGGAAATCTGGGAAAGCAGCATTGGGAAATGCCGGTGATTTTGAAAGTTTGGTCTGTTTGGGTGACATTTTGGCAGCATCATTTTTTCCTCCTGGTGAGATTCCATTAACTTTACTTACTTTGTTGGCATTAGCAACGAACACTGTATAGTTTTAATTGCAATATGGGAACCTCTACCATGACTTAAGGGCAAAACAGCTGCACCCAGTCTGCTCTTCTTCCTCTTAGTGAGCTTCAATGAAATCCCATTTTATCTGAATATGCACCCAGAAGATTGGATGGTTAATTATGCTGCAGTTCGGGAACATATTTAAGAATATGCCTAATTTTAAGCATGTGCTGAAATCAGTGGGTCTTAAGCAAATGCTTGAAGTCAGGCATGTGTTTGAGGTGTTATCTTGAATGTGGGTCCTAATCCTTAGACAATAGCAACGCCCCGAGGAAAGGGCAAGCTATCTGGGTCCCATCCCTGGCTCTTTTGTTGGTTGTGTTATAGTCTATAAAATACGGATCATTATTCTTACCCCTCTTTGTGAGGCACATTGAAAATGATCGGGGGAAAGCGCTCGGAATCCTGTTGTTATTGGCCATACTTGTTGCGACTGAAAAAACGGAGGCAGGCGTTCTCAGTGGATTTCTGGTTCTTCCTCCTTTCAGGCCGGCAGGAAATACCATGAGAGTGGAAAGAAGGATGTGTCCCCATGATCACAAATAATTTTAATCTCCGCCTTTGTGCTCTGTAAATACGCAGATACTGCTGCGGGCTGCATCCTGGGAGCGCCCGCTGCCCGGGAGCCGCAGCCACGCGGGAGCAGCGCGGCACAGGGAGCCGCTCCGCTCTGCTCCACGCTGCTCCGCTCTGCTCCGTACTGCTCCGCACCGCGCCGCGCTGCCCGGAGCTCATCCCTGGCGCAAGCAGCAGCGCGGCCCCCAGCCGCCTCCTGCGGCCGCGCGGGCTCCCTGGCGGAGCTCCTGGCTGCAGAGTCGGGCCGGGCGCTGGCCGCCCCGCGCGGGGCTGCGGTGCCGCGGGCGCTCCCGGCCCGGCAGCGGGATCATCCCAAGTTCCGCGCATTCCCCCTGCCTGAAGTCAGAGCTCATTCTCCAGCTTCCATGCGAAGGGCTGCGAGCCAAGGCCATGAGCCTGTGTATATGCGTTCGGGACAGTTAATATTTATGATGCATCTTACTGGGAAAATTAGTATAAAGCTGTGTTCCAACAGTACATTTATCCCATGACCTAGTTTTATGAATAACGTGCTGAAACACGGCCTGCTTGATTTAAACCTTTGTCACCCATTCTGATGGATACAGTGCCTAGCTTAGGCTTATGCAATACAAGCTAGGATTTGTGCAAAAATGTGATGTGTATTAGTGCAAGGTAAACAGATGGTAATGCTTTTGTTAATACCAGGCACATAAAAAGATATTTATCAAAGGACCACATGTAAGGTCCATAGTTCTTGGCAGAGATCCCTACGCTGTTACATCAGCTAATAAGAATAACCATTTTATTGCATTACAGCCAGTTTCTGCAGGGTTGCCTTTGACCACGCAGGCGGCCGTGCATCTCGCGCCAATCCATGGTCTCATGCCTGATGCCGAGTAGTGCTGAGCCCCTTTAACACCATCCTGCATTTTGTTGTTTTTATTTCATTGCTCTTGCTCCCGACCCCTCTCCAGATGGGCCCCCTCCTAGGGAATGCCCGCTCCGAGATGCGGATGAAGGAGCCAACGTGCCGGGAGGCGACAGCGGGGATGCATGGAGCAGCTAGTGAGGCTTCGAAGGGAGACAGGAGTCAGTTCCACTCTATTCCCCAGTGTGGAAGTCATCTAGGTTCCTCATAGGTTAAATATTGCCAGAAGATAAGCCAGAACTTATATCACTAGGATGGCCTTAGGCCAGGCTCTCACCTCCGTTTTCCTGGCTGAGTGGCAATGAGCAGCTCTAATTCCCTTGACTTTGTGAGTTTGATTATGACCTTTCATCAGAAAGGTAAGGTGCTCGTCATCTGGACTGTATTCATTTATTGTTATTTATATGCTGGCTTTTGGTAAACATAATTCTGTTTATTCTTTCAAAGACTAATTTGTGCAATTATTTTAATTCTCTGTATAATTAGGTAAGGAGTTGGGCTAGAAAAAAAATAGTGCTTTTGTAGAGATTTTAGTTACCCCTGTCTGGAAACCGCTAATGCACATGCTTTATTTTAAGACCAGAATGACTTTGATTTCAGAACAGCGGCATGACTCAGAATCAGTGAGTGTGGAATCAGCCTCGTTGCTTTCAAGTCCATCCCAGCCATCTCCCTGTGATTCTTATGGCACAGCCTTTCTGAAATATCCTGTTAAATCCTCGAATCCAGCCCCTGCCCGCTGGGACAGCTCCCAGTGACGGGAAGCAGGCAGGCAGGGCGGCCGCCGCGCGTTGACGCTGCCCGAGCGGTGCCCGCACCGCTAACGCAGACCTGCTGCTCCTCCTCCTCCTCCTGCTCCTCCTCTGGGCTGAGGTTTCCTTTAAATGCTTCCCCTATTGTAAACATTCCAGTCATTTTTTTTTTGCTGCATTGTGGCAAATGTCAGAATTGAAAGGACTGTCATCGGCTGACATAATGACCGCTGCCCCTTTCCAGAAACAAACCATGCCACAGGATCTGTCCCAGGGCTTCTCCATACGGCACTCACGTTGGCAGCATTCCACACCGACAGCTTCAATAGCTCAGTATTCTTCGTTCTGCCTCATTTTATCCCCCAAATATTTTCGGTTTGAAGTCAGCTCCAAAGGACTTTCCTTGGGCTTCTACCAGAGAGGGCCACAAGGGGCACGCGGCGGGGACACGGAGCACGGGGGCTTCGCCCGCAGCTCAGGGCACCCGTCCCAGCTACCAACTGCAGCACTCACAGCCTTGCAGCTGGTACAGGCTGTGTTAGCTGAGGGTCGGCTCCAGGCACTCTGGTTTCTGCAGCTCTGTTACTGCTCTACGAGTATTTCAGGAACTTGCCGATAGGTGTTTCAGTAGCCTCATCTAATCTTCCCTTTCTCTGATTCTTGTTCCCCCAGACCCCTCACTGTGTTACCAGAACTAGGAGGGGCTCCAAACCAGCAATAGTCTGTAGTCGTCATGTTGGGGAAGGGTTGGGTTTCCACAAAAATTGCGTCCAAGTTGCAGCTCCAAAGCCTTCCTTTTCCTACTCTGAAGGCTACGGATATATTCTGTGGAGCCTCCTAGCTGACTGGCACTCAATCTTTGCTGTCCAGTCAGCTAGATCTTCAGAGACCAGGCAGAGACTTGAGGCTGTAGATGAAGTTACTGAGACTTCAGTGGGACCTGGCAGCTTTTGAAACTGTGAGTTTCTGTGCTCAAGTCTCCATTTTATACATGAGCAAATCCAGATTTTCAGATTTGAAAGCAAAACTGCTCTTTGCCACCTTCAGTCTCTTTCAATAGCTTGGATTATCTTGCATACCTACTTGGCTGAATTTCATACAAATACAGCTTGGGGTACTGACTAGCCCCTGAGATGGTGTTAAACCCGTGTGGTTTCCCTCCAGGTAGCAGAAACTTGGTTTCTGCAAGGGCCCAACTCCTGGCATGTTTTTGACCAACAAGATGTGGTTTGCAGAATGTCTGAATAAGGCAAGTGAAGGCTCAAGTGGAAACCAGTGCACTCTGTGCTCCTGCCTGGGCCCTTTGAAAAGCCCCTCTGCACTTGGTATGTGAAGTCGTACTCGGAGCTGGGAGCTCCAGTGAGGTTTATGGTCTGCATGGCAGTTCTGCAAGGAAACATTACAGAACTTATTCCTGTATTTAAGGGCAGGGTTATTACACAAGAACAGGACCGGCCATGAGATACTACACTTTCATTTCAGGACTACACACAGTATCTCATTGATTTTCGATCTGATTCTGTACCCAGGATTGGGATTGGGATCTGATTATGTACCCAGGGTTTTGTTGTGTTTCTTCTAGTTTTTTTGACAGGTGGAAATAGGGAGTAAGCTACTGCATGGAAAATGAAGGCCTTGATTATGTAAACCATTTTCAGATAAGCGACTCCATTTAGTGAAAAAGGATAATATTTAAGTGCTGTAGGATTGCCCTTTCTTTTTTCCCTTAGTTTATTTTTACATTAATGGATGCAGCTCTCCCTGTGGGGACGAGGTGATGTTTTTAGGCAGCAGCTGGGTACTCCAGCTTCACAGCGTGGTGGCAGCCCTGCTTGCCTTGCTCTTTCTGCGTGCCGCCTGCGAGCAGGAGCGCAGGCAGAAGGGAAGCCAAGGAAGGAAAGGGAAGGCCCTTCCCAGACCCATTCATTTTGGAGCCGCTGTCGGTGTTGGGCCCCAGGCAGAGAGCATCAAGGCTCCTGGGCTCTTCTGCTTCACTCCAGCCGAGCCGGTGGGTCGTGTCCGTGGGGCTGAGGAGGAGCAGGCAGTTTGCAGGGGGCACCCCTGCCTTCCCCACACGCAGTGCCAGGCGCTGCCCGTGCAAGGTGCTTCCCTCTCCCGGGCACATTCCACAGGGCGCTCCCGCACGAAAAGGCCCTGTAGTCAGAAGGCCAAAATTAGCCTCTCCTTAACAGCCTGAAAGGCGAAGAGGAGATTAAAAACTATGTGGGTCACAGTAACCCTTTTGAAATGGAGTGACTGGTACTGAAGGCGGAGTAAGAACTTTCCCATTACCAGACACATACACACACATACAAAAAAAAAGGAAAAAGTCCCTCTAGGCTCTGGTTTTAAATGCACTGTTTGCAGGGGCTTTGATTGCGGATCCAAGGCCATCTACTTGGAACATCTTTCTTGATCATGTTATATCTAAAGGAAAACCCTTGCTAGATTCCCACGCACAGAATGCAGTGAATTATGAACGCCAACAAAGCCAAGTAAAATCTAGAAGGAGAGTTAATGTGATGACAAAAAGGAAGAAAAATAAGAGCAAAATATGTTTGGAGTTTTGTCGGGAAGCATGTAGGAGCCTTCAGGCATGGAAAGAGAGAGTCCAAAGCATTGTGCCCTCCTTGAACTGGTGTGAGGATGGAGTTGCCAGAGGGTGATCGCTATGTATCCAAGGATATAAAACTGTCAGGAACGTGGGAAGGGACCACACTGACATCTGTTAGACAGGGACCAGCTACCATTTCTGGCCCCTTCTCTGATGGTTCAATACCTCTTTAGAACAACCCAAAACTGAAAGGGTATTTAAAATAGAATTTCTGTGCCAGGATAATGCTAATAAAGTCTAAATATGTATGCTCCATGCGAACAGCTGTGCAAATATATCTTTTGTAGGAACAAAAAATTGGAAAAGGCAGGGAAAAGAAGCAATTTTGGGGGTTGGATGGCCAGTTAAAAGCAAAAAACTGGGGAGGAAAATGCATTTCAGCCTAAACGAAAGATCTTGTTGGGACGATTTCACTTCCCTTTTTTAAAATAAAATTTAACCAAACTCTCCAGTGAAATTTTCCTGCAAAATGAAAATCTGAAGCATTTTGTTTGGAAAACCCGTAAGACAAATCATTTAAATTTTCAAAATGAAAATTATGTTTGAATGAATATACGACACAAAACAGAGCCATTTTGGATATGAAGATGTCTATATGATTAAAAAAAAATTGACTGAAACTTTCTACACAGAAAGGTTTCCCATTCAGCATTTAATAGATTCAGCAGCGTTGTGGAATGAGGGTGTCAGAATTTGGAGGTTGGAATGTAGGTCAATACATGTCCATTATTGTATTTCCTCCTCAGTCTGGTCTTTCTGTAGTTCATACACTGTTGTCATCCTTTTGGGTGCTGGTATGATCAATTTTGTTTACCCTTCCCAGAGTAATTATATTTGTGTGATTGCTAGTAAATTAGAGGAATAGATTTTACTTGATTTCCTCCCTGTTTGGGATAAGCTACCTGTGCTGCTGTAGCTGATGATACACATTAGGTGGGTGGACAGTCCTAGTATCGAAGTCATATAAATGCCCATTTAGTCTACTGCGCCTAGAGGCTATTGCCCTCTTTCTGTTCCCTTTTGCTCCTTTCCCTCCCTTGAATTAAAAGGGTACTTTTTAATGGCAAAAGGTGCAGTTTTGCCCAGCAAGGAGCCCTTTGCACCAGGAAGCAGCTGCGCAGGCCGGCGGGCGGCCGGTCGGGCGAGCGCCCAGCGGCCTGCACCCAAAATTACGACTCCGTCACCGCACACGCATTTCTCATTTCTTCTTCTTCTTTATCTCCAGCGTCCCGGCCAAATTATTTTGATAGTTTGATTTTCGCAGTCGTGTGTGTTCTGCTACCCAAATTCCTCTTGCACGATCTGTTTGAGAAGTCGGTGTTTACTCAGCCTCGGGTTTTGTCCTTGCCTTTTTGTCCTCTTCAACAGATTCTGCCCTTTTCCCAAGGTGATTTAATCTAACTGGAAGATAAAATTATTTGGTCTGAAAGACTCTGTGTATGCTCAAAAATGCGGCTCTTTAAATAAGGGGCACGCACGGCCACCTTTTATGAGGCGGCCGCCGTGCGCGTGTGGAGCGCGCGGCCGTGTTACGGGCACCCATCGTTTCAGGTTTAACACCTACCCTCCTCTGCACAGGAACGCACGGGGCTGCCCCTGCGCCCGGCCCCGCTCCCGGCCCGTTTAAACAGAGCTGCCTTTCCTCTCGCCGCCGAGCTAAATACCAGAGTATCCTTTGCGGCAGGCTTCTAAGCTAAATCTAATCAAGCTGTGTCACACTTGTGTCAGGCAGGTTGCTCTTTCTCCGGCCTTGAATAATTGGAAGAATGTTGGCACTTGTGCCTGGGCCATGAGAACGTGACCCGAGTTGATATTTAATCTAGGGCCGCGCTAGGCCGCGCCGGGGCCGGGGCCGGGGCCTGCGCCAGGCCGCGTGGTCGCCGCCAGCGGCACTCGGGCCAGCTCAGCGTGATGGATGGATCCCCTCTGCTCGGCCATCCTGCGGCTGCTGCGGCGGGAGAATGTGTCTAATGGGACGGATACGAGCGCTGCAAGGCCTTAAAGCCTCATCCTTGCAGCTCGGCCTGCTCTGCTCCACTAAGAGCTGCAGGGTGCTGGAAGGTGTCCGGGAAAGGCACACGGTCACAGGGAGGATGGGAGGACCTTAAGGGGCAGCTCTGCCGTTCGGGATGGACAAGCAGAGGTTCCCGAGGGGCAGCTCTGCTATTCCGGGATGGAGAAGCAGAGGTTCCCGGGGTGCAGCTCTGCTATTCTGGGATGGACAAGCAGAGGTTCCCAAGGGACAGCTCTGCTGTTCTGGGATGGACAAGCAGAGGTTCCCAAGGGGCAGCTCTGCCATTCGGGATGGACATTCCGGGATGGACACACGCGGCACGTGCGCGATGGGCCCAAGCACTGCAGCAGGCCTGAGCTCGGCACTCAGCGCTTGCAGGGAAAGGCAGAACGGCCGGGGAGCCCTTGCTGCTTCCTATGGTCGTGGTTCAAATCAGACCTTGTCGTGCACAAATAAAATATTCATCGTCACTTGGGATGTGGGAGAGAAAAGTTTTCATTCTTCTTCTCACAGGCGTCTATGAGCAACGTGAGCCCTCAGGAAAGAGGAAATTCCTCCCGGCTCTATGGCTTGTTCCCGCTGAGCGATCTGCAGGCACGGTGTATTTCAGTAGTTTTGCTAACACTTTGGAGCAGGTTTCAGGGAGAGCTTCTGAAGGAGGGGGTGGCAGAGCAAAAGCTGCCGGCCTGTGGGGGAAAGAGCAATTAGAAACTTTTCCAGAGAGAAAGGGAAATTGCTGTTTTCTCGACTCGCCCAGAAGTCTCTGACTCCCAGAGACTTCCCAGGGCCGAGGTGTTGGAAAATGCCCTGTGCTCAGATCACACACGAGGAACTACTTAAACCTTGCCAAGCTGGGGGGTACTCACCATCTGCAAAACAGCCCCGGGCAGCGTTTCATTTGCATGAAAAGAAGGTGATTTCAATGACCCTTAATCTCTGATAATGAGATGTATCCACGTGGATCCCACAAGCTGCCACGGTGATGGGTGATTTCCGTGCTGGACCCCGACCCGCCTGTACAGCCCTTCCCGTTTTTTCCTTGCACCCACTTTTCCCCCCCCGTTTTGGGCTGTGCTGGAGCAAGGCCTCGGGAGAGGCGCTGGGCTGCACCACTCCATCTCTCCAACGAGCCTCGGGATGCAAGCAGGGGCAGAAGGGAGCTCCGAGGCACTAACCAGGTATGTTACTGATTAACCCGGCCTCCTCAGGAATGTCAGTGGCTGCTTTTGTTCCCTGCTGCAGCGGAAGGGATGGCGGGGATGGCGCGTTGCCCCTTTCACACCAGCTCCCCTTCCCACCGGCGGTGTCACCAAGGGCCAGCACCTGCTCACAAGTCGCTCGCGGCCTCGCGCTGCCTTCCTGCCCATGGTCTGCAAGGCTGGGCAAGAGCACGGGCCTGTTTCACAGCATGATGTTCAGGAAAAGCCTTTCCCTCATACTGTGAGACGTGGCCTGGTGGTCTCGAGAGCAGTTTCCTTGCCCATGGGGATGGGAATAGCACTACCCTTTGAAGCGCTCTGTGAAACAGCCCGCTACATTTTTGTTTCCATTCTGCACAGGATCCTGGCTGCACTAGCAAAGGTAATGCCAAGAGTCCTTTTATGCAATCTTTGTATACTAAAGGTCTGGATAAAAATGCAAAACTTTGTGTAGAACAGCCGAGAGTACTCATGGCTGTCCACTATCCACAGTTCTTCTCTCTGTTTATTTTGACTGTGAACCCTCATCTGACGAGAAAGTCCATTCCTCACTGGGAATGTTTTCTCCCAAGTAGCACAACAATGTCACACTGACCTAAAGGAGCTTGTTTGTCCTGCATTCCCTTTGAGCTCCATTTTCCTAGGAGATCTGAAAGTGAAATGCTTTAAATTAAATGAAGCCATTGGAGGTGATCTTTTGTCACTGTCAGCCACAGCTACCATGCTCTTGTGTCAGGGGACATTCTGGTTTTGTTTAAGTTCAACTTCAAGCAGTCCCTTTCTCTCACTTGCTGACCACCAGGAAAGCATTTCGGGAGCTTCCTTTCTCCATAGCTTGTTTCCTGGTGTGCTTTGATGTCCCAGGTTCGAGTAAGGTGGCTAACCCACCTCTGCGATAGCTTTGCCATCGCTGCCTCTAGGCCTGATGTAAAGTGATTCATTTTTCTAAACTGTAGATTAGAAAAACCTGCAAAGCGGATACGTTTCATTGAAGCCAAATGTTTTGGGCCAAATTTTCAAGGACATAAACAGATGAGGAGTCAGAATATTTGTAGGGGAGCACATTCCTGAGGCCAGTTATGGTTACAAAAGCAAACAAACAAACTCTCCCCTAAATCGTAGACAAACGATCACCTCTGTGACCCTTGCTAGGCTGCCAGGCCTTTCAGATGGGTTCCAGTGATGATAACAGGCAGGCAGGGAGTGCAGGACCAGAAGCTGCTGCTGTCTCACTCTCTCTATTTTTGTCTTACACCTAGTGCACAATCTTGGGCAAGGCGCCTCCTTTTTGCAGTTCTTCTCTGTTGCCTAAGCCTGTTCCTTGCTCGTGTGATGTCTGTGACCAGTTCAAGTAAGATGCACTGATTATTGAGAGGCATCGCGGGCACTTGCTAAAACAGAAGTCTAAGACTTGGCCTGTTGGTTACAAATCCGACACATTATTTAATAACTTTCTACTTGCTGTGTTATATAGACGTGTTGTAGTTTCTTGTTAGAATATGAGAACACAGCTCACCTAGTACCTCCCTTGTTCTTCAGTAGCATGAAATAATGTTGAAGTGGCAACTGTCTTCAACCTGTCTTTACCTGTCTTCAAATATAAGAGGTGCAGAGATCTGGCTAAAAAAAGATGTCCTTTCATGTGGAAAGGGGTAGAAAAAAAAGCCTTTTCAAAACGTTGTTATTTCCCAAGTCACAGAATTTGCAGCAGTTTCAACACCAGCAGCTGCCTGCTGCAGACTTCAGGGGGGCTCCCTTTGACCGCCCTGTCCTGCAAAGTAGAGCTTGTCAGAACTCGTCGTACTCTTAGGCTTCACTAAATTTAAGTATATGCTTAAGTATCAGCTGCATAAATCCATAGAGCTGGTCTTCGTATGTGCAGTAAATGAGCAGATGTCCACACAGAACAGAAGCACAGAGAAGATTCAGAAGAGCTAAAACTATGTGGCATTTTGCGAGTGCCAAGAAATTTAAGAATGTCAGAAGTGTTATCTCCAGCTTTTGAAATTAGATGCTAAATACAACAGTTAGGGCAAACAGAAGGGTCCCTTTAGGGCTGCATATTACTGTCTGTTGAGCTGCCTTTGCAGTTATAATTGAGCAGTGAATAGTAATGAGCTGGAGAAGTCCTGAAGCCAGACGAGGAACATTTAAATGGGAACTTATTGTGTAACAGTTACTAGCTGTGGACATGCAGGCCACGGGCTATAAATACAGAAGATTAGGATATTAATCTGCATTTCCTGCTGTCTTGGGAGCTGTTGGTTAAAATGGCTTAAAATACATTTTGATGGCATTAGATTCATAATGTTTTATTTTCTGTAAATACAGTAAAAGTTTTTCTGGAAAAAATCAAGTGCTTTTAGTGTACAGTTAGAGTTATTTATTACTATTAACATTTTTTTCTGCTAGAAATGGAAAAAGCTTGACTGGTGTTGGCTCTTTAAAGCTAGAACTTGGGCCCAGGGTTATAAACAAATCAAGCCTATCAGAAATTCATTGAAAAGTGCCCAATTTAAAAGGCAATTAAAATAATCTCAAGTATTTTCTCTCCTTTTGATTTTTAGGCATGAATTTCAGTATGAAGTTTGCAAAATGGTTCATTAGTGCCTGGCAGTGGCAGTGGCCCATGGTGATTGTACCCCTATCTTGTCATACGAACAGGCTCACACACAGTGGAAAATATTAGACTTTGAAATCTTACTTACGTCCTACTCTCTTTTTTCCCTCTGTCTTCATTACTGTTTCTCACTAGGGTGCATTTTTAAATAGTTACTGTGGTTGGATAACCAACCAGTTTAGAAATGTGGAAATACTCTTTCTAGTTGCAAATGCTCCTTTTATCATGCACAACGTTGTTGTCTTTTGGTTGTTGTAGAGGCTTTGCAATTACAGAAGCAGAAGGCTTGTGAGGGCACCCCGTCCTAGGACTGTGCTCTGCGGAGCGCCTGGTGCCTCTCTGCCCCTAGTGTCTCCGGGGGCTTTTTCTTCCCAAACCGTCACCTACCTAGTGGCTTAGCCAAGTTCTGCTTTATAAAGCTCTTCTTGGCCTTTCCTTCCCCTCATCCCTTCCTTTGCGATGCCCAGACCTTCAGTGCAGCAGCCACAGACTGTGTCTCACAGGCAAAAGGCTCTTCTGAAATCACCTCGCCCTGCCCTTAGCTGAAGTCTGCTCCACAGCGTTCTGAGGGCACTTGGAAGGGACACCGGGAATTTCAGCTCCCCGTGTCCGGAAGGGAGCCGGGAAGTGTGAGACGGGGCCGAGGGCACAGGGAGGAGAGGGCTGGCAGGAGGCTGGGTGACCAAAGCCTGGGAATCCCGGGACAGGACGTGCAGGGGGCCGGTGACCATTGAGCTCCGTGCTGAGAAGGTCAGGGCTCTGTTTCTTCCTCTGCCTCCGGGGACTCGAGGCTCATGTCCTGCTTCCCAATGAGCAGCGCGCTGTGCGGGTGAGGATGCTCGTGGGCCGGCCTGGCCGTGCCCTGCCGCCGAGCAGAAGGGAATTGCTGAGAGCAGGAGGGCTGCGGCTGTGTGGTCTGCTGCCCGAGGATGGGAGAGCACCCGGATCAGGGGCGAGCTCACCACGGCTGTCGCCGTGTGTATGGTGTGAAATGCCTGAACGCCCTGGCCCTGCGCAGGGCGGCTCTGTGCCGCTCGGCAGCGGGGTCTGCGCGGCGCGCGGACAAGGTGCCAGCATCAGCATCTGCCACCGCCAGCACCCTGGGCTCTCCAACAATGTGCAGAGCTGCAAAGCTACGCTTACAGACATCATTTAAATATACCAAAAAAAAGGAGTTAACCACATGAGTGCGGTGCCTCTATGGGCACTTGGCTGGCAGCTAGTGCAGATTAGTGTCCTCTGCTCTTCTGTAACCATAAGTATCAGAATGAGGCAGCTTGATTTCTACCCTAACTCTATTGCTGTTAGGAGCTCTAATTCACCTCTACAAGAAACCAATATCTGCTGAGTTGGAGACTTCAAATAGAAATGGCAAATGCAGCTTAAAGATAATTTCAAAACAAACTTTTCCCAAAGATCCAGAGAAGATTTGCCTCACAGGACTGAAACTGCACTCCTTATTCTCACTCCCTCACTGCTTTCACTGGCATTTTTGGTCGGCTATTGCTACCAGTGAGCTAGCCATAAAATGAAGTGTGGTGGTAAACAGTATTTCAGGGCATGTAAAGGTTGGTAGATACAGGTCTTTAAAGCAGCATGAGGCATTACTGGATGTTGCTGCTGTTTTACCTGCAGCTGGTTGTCTTGGCATTTATTTTGGAGCCAGGTGGACTTTGTCTTACCCATAGGGACCCTTGAGGTCCATTCCCTGCTGGCCAGATGAGCACTAGCTTGGATACATCTCTAAGAGCAGAGTGACTAAAAGCAAAGTCTTGGAGAGAAAATTTTAGGTAAATATTGCTGCAATAGATAGTTCCACTTTTGATGTGTTTCCTTGCAGTTTTTTCCTCCCTCAATTAGAAGAATGAAATTAAATGAAAGACTTCAGTGTACTAAAATCAGATCCTTTTTCCTCCAAATCAGCCTCCAATTTAGTTGTGTGAAGTATTTGTCACCAAACATTAGGAATTCAGAGTATCTTCTTGCTTGAGGGTATTATTCAGGAGGCTTGGGATTTATCTCCCTCATTGACAGTGAAGTTTGCTGTGCTGTGGGGCAGCAAACAGATTAGGGAAAGGCCTGGCCCTTGCAGGGAGCCCGGAGGAAGCGGGGCCTGGGCCCAGCGTTCACAGGACTTCAAACACGGCACCTTCTCCCCCCGCCATTTTTGCATAATCCGGTGGAATCTGCCAAACAAAAGCCCCTCAGAAGTCAGATGGCATTTAATTTGAGTGGTAGGTAATCAGTGAAAGAGAGCATCCTGGAGAGAAGGTAATTTGTCTTGAGCTGACAATTTGAGATGGATGTGCCGGGGTTATCAGCAGTGTCAGCTCAGTCAGAGACGAGCCGAGCTCCATCCCTCTGGCCGCAGGTCTGGATCAACAGAGCCCTCGGAGATAATAACGAGCTCCTCGGCTGCTCCCGC
Source organism: Nothura maculosa (assembly GCA_032353885.1). NCBI lineage: Eukaryota > Metazoa > Chordata > Aves > Tinamiformes > Tinamidae > Nothura > Nothura maculosa. The sequence goes on from JAUBOD010000589.1 coordinate 2,003,923, forward strand.
CTCTCCTCAGTGCCTTCCGCACACGAAGGCAGCCTGGGAGAGCACGGCAAGGGGAAAAAGGAAATGACGAAAGAAAAAGCAGATGTCGGGGAATTTGCTTGGCAAATTCACTCTAAGAACCGCATGAATCCGATCTGGCTAATGGTGCATTTCCCGCCTCAGCTGGAGATCAGCTGGGCCTGATACACCGCTCCAGTGTTCCCTGCCACGGCCCTGCCTCCCAGGTGCTCTGTGGATCACCGGAGGCTCTGGAGGTTTTGCTGCAGCCTGGGGAGAGGCCTTTTCCTTCACAGTTGGGTTTGGGCCGTGCCTGGGAAAAGCACAGGGGAATCGACCACATCGGAGCCCCTGCTCGGGGGTGGCAGCCTTGGTGCTTTTGCCGTAGTCCGGCTGAACTCCGGCCACTTCACATGGGCCTGTGAGGCCACCTGAACTGACCTTAAATACGTCTTTCTATGCTAATGGGAAGAAAAGTGATAATAATGCTGCGTTTTAGAAACCATATGCCCAAAGCAAGAGAAATGGGAAAGCTATGGGAGCAAACTGCTGCTGATGTCATTTTAGAAAAGGTGTGTAATTCATTAAGGATAATTGACCGATTTTGCCATTGACTTTTGCTGAGAAAAAGGTAGTGAAAATGGCAGGTATTGAAGGGGATAATGCTTGAATAAAATGAACCTATTATTGGTTATATGCAGGGTAGGTCTAAACCCAGATTTAAGGTATTGTAACATAAAGTTTTCAGCTAAAGGTCATGACTTTGGGGAAAAAAAATACATCTGTTCAGGAAACAACTTAAATATGCCCTTAAACTTCAGAACTTTAATTCTAAACTTTAAAGCCAATGGTGCTTAGACATTTGCTTAGTATTATGTGCACACTTAAATGTCTGCCCTGAATATGAACAGTGAATAACAAAAGAACTGAAAAATGCAGGGTGGCAGAAAAAAAAATATTATTAGACAGTGTTCTTTAGAGAGCATGGCTTTAATTTTTTTCTGTAAAATACGCAAGTTTTTCTAAGGATCTGGCATTCATTTTGGCCTGCCTCTTTGCCCCAGCAGCTAGAGGAGCAGGATAAGCTGAGCCTGGGTTTCACAGTGTGCCAGTTTCAACAAGGATGAAGCATTGAATTCACTCCTTGCAGCCCCAGCTGATGTTCAGCCTCTTGTTTGTACATAGATCATGGCATTTGTGCTCTAAAATATGAAGAGGTAATTGGTGTTTTGCTATGAGAAGCAAATCACTCCATTTCCCTGTGACTCCT